>NJDD01005886.1:0-17966 GCA_002245505.1 Calephelis nemesis
AATTTTTTTTTCGCTCATGCCACAGAAAGAGATACACATATATAAACACAGAGACATCAAACTTATAACACCTATTTTCTGATGGGGGTTAGAAAAGGTAAATCTATATACCTACGTTTGGAACATAAATTTTTTTGTAATAAGGCGGTAAGTTTCTTGTGGTAATTTTATCGGCTACCCTATTCTCTAAATAAGATATACGCGACGAATGACGTTATTAATTAATTCTGTGGTATAAATTTCGTCGAATTGTAGCAAAACTGCATTACGCCATGATTAGTGACAAACAAAGACAAAGTCTTTTCTTCCAAGTTGTTAAGATTTTTTACATTCTTTACCGACATGGCGACTGTATTATTTACACACGGTATTTCAAAAGAAAACAAATGCACGGTCAATCAAAAAACTGACTATGGACGCAAAAAGGCGATCTACTAGTTTGCGTAATATTCTAGCATTCCTGTGTTCAAAGTGATTAGATAATACACTTTGTATCTCTATTATAAAGCTTAAACGAAGAGGTAGTCAGTAGGCAGAGTACTATTAGGTCACCTACAATTAGATGAAGGTCCTAAACTGTGAGAGGTAGCAGACCCATAGCAATCTGGACATTTATTCAATCCCGGTCCACGACGTTTTTATTAGAAAATTCAAAAAGTTTTCTTTATTTTTATGATATCGGAAGGCAAACAAGCAGACAGTTTTTCTAATGGTAAGAAATTCACGCCGCCTAGAGACACCAAAGGTGGTCATGGTGCGTTAACCTGAGACCGAGATGTTAGACCTCGAGCAAAAGTAATTTTACCGGCTACCTTACCCTCCGAACCGGAACACGTCAACGGCAAGCGTTGACGTTGTGGCGGCAGGAATAGGTAGGGCAGTGTTACCAATCCGGGCGAGTTGCTGCGGAACTCTACCACCTAGTAGAATGTCACGGTGTTAGTGAAGGTAAGCCTAAGCTCGCCTTTTAAGAGCTGTCTTGCAGGAAGGCAGATAGATGGTCTTCTGCAAAGGAGCCCGGACCAACACGGGGAAAAAGTATTGTGATGCTAGCCCCCGGAATCTAGCACATTTAGTGAATGCGAACACCGGATCACTAGACCACAAAGGCGATTTGAAATGTTATGGAAATAAGCTAGGTGTCATATTTTTATATTTATGTAACATTATACGAATTCTCTCGTGGCTAGTGACCGTGTCCAAGTGTTCAGAAATGTTTAATAAGTTATTTGACCTTAATGCATTCTCCTTTTATACTCCTCAACATCGTGTCTATGATTTTTTTATTCCGTTATTTATTATTATTAACTCTTTATTGTACACAACTGATATTACAAAAATATACTTAAAAGTAAAAAAAAAACGTACAAAAGGCGAGCTTATCTCTAATAAAAGAAATTTCTTCCAGCCAACCCGTAAAAGGAAAGTAATAAATTATATAAGTAGACTTGGTGTACAGATAAATAAACTACTAAATATATACTACTTAATGAACTAAAACACATATAATTAAAAAAATTAACAAAACAAATAAACAAAATTAAACTAAACATAAACCTAAAGTAAAATTATTATATGAACGAATTGAGAGTCTAAGCTATGGCAAAGAAATGCTTTTTTATGTAATAGGTTAGTGAACAAGATCTCTCACGTAAAAAATTGGCGCTCATGATGGTAAAAAACGACTAGAGCTTAAACTAGGTATATATGTACCTAAAAGGCGCTGTGGTCGGGATGTAAGGCCCATCGTGCAAGTCTACTTAAATACTGAAAACAGTAATGCCTCTGTACCTTGTTTATTCAAAAAAATCATTTTTTTATTTATTATAAATACATATATAATAATATATAGTATAGCTTCCATTTATCACTTGCTTTCATCCATTATTAACATTTTTTTTGTAATGGATACGATCCGTTTCTTTAATACGATAAGGAGATTGCCGACTTCGTAATCAAACAGGAACCTATGGTAGTAGATATTTTGTACAGTGTATGCATGGATTTGGTCAAGTTTAATTTTATACACATATTTGACTGTTATCTTTTTAGGTAACATAGAATCTAAAAAACAACATTTTTATGGAGATTATTACTATATTTGAAATTTAACGACCCAGTTCGTTAAAATTTGAGTTATCTGTACTTATCTTTTTTGTAATGAAACAAACATGTAGACGAATCTCCTTATGGAAACATATAGTAAGTAAATTATTACATAACGTGAAAGGTGTAAACGGTGTTTTTTCAACCCGATGTCTGATACCCTGAATGAATGTGAATAAATGAAATAAATGAAAAAAAACCCTGATGAATGAAATAGTGACTCAACGTTTTAAATATAGTGACATTGAGACATTTAATAAAAGTAATTTAGTGTATCATTTGTATACTAGTTGGACTTAGGGGGAGTTTGCGTATGCACTGGCTTCCCTATTTCCCAAACCGGAACACGACAATGACAAGCATTGACGATATTTACGCAGGAAAAGGTGAAAGAACTCTAATCCAACTATTTGTACTATTAGAATAATCTACAATTAGACAATGGGTTATGGGGTCTTTACATCCCTATGTGTAAAATTGATTTTTAAACGTCTTCATTACTCCGACAATGCTTTGAATGTTATTGACAATTCGTGACTGCTTTGCCATTTTATGTCATAATTCTATCGTCAAGAGGTTTTAAGAGGTATGCCATTTTGCAATATTGAGAAATAATCATTTGACAGAAATATAGTATGTGAGATATTTTTCACTGATTTCAAAAATGGAGATTATATGTTAAACTCCTATGTTTTTAAATATGTCAATCGGTTTCTTTGCCATTTTTAAACAAATAAAAAAATCGAAAGAGCGTGCTTTTGAGGTAGTCCCATTGCCACGTCATCTAGATCTGATAAAGGAATCGCAGATGTGGAAAATAGTTTTTTTTTGTGTACTTAGACACAGTAAAAAAAATTAAGTGTATTTTTTTATGTTTTTTGGTGCACAAAAAATAATTATTGTATTGTATACTAATAAAAACGAAGTCGGTTTTTTATTGTTTTACAGTTTTTGCTGCGTTCAAATAATGTAATTGAAATATGGACTTCAAGAATTCTTATGTAGGTAGAAAGATAAACAGTTTGATAAGCTTCTAGGTGGGAAGAAATTCACACCGGTTAACTTTTACCAACTTGAAACTGCCATTTTTCAAGATCTAAGCGGCTATGGTTTTGTGTAATTCTTTTCAACAACTGTTAAGTGGTTTCAGAGGTTTGTTATATCAAAACAAAGATAAACAGATACGAGAATATCGGGGATATATACACTCAAGATATCTTGTAATTGAATTATGATTTTTGAAAGGATTCTTATCTATTCGATAAAAAATTGGGTATCTTCCATGAGCTGGCGTTGTGGACTTCGTTCACTTGATAAATTTCTTTCGACACCCTTGTCGGTCGAGTGGTTTCCATATATGGTAAACTCAATCTGTTACGCGAGGATCGGGTTCGATTCCTAATGGGTCAGGCATTTGTGTGTTTGTAGTATATCTATCCTTAGCTAATGCCAATTACATGAGCATATAATTAGCTTAGTTTTAGGTTAAATCAATAAATGTCATTTGTTCATAGATATTTATTTATTACACTGTGTTAACCATTCCTCATTCATGTGTGACAATACAATTATTTAATAGGAAAAAATACAAATATTAAAAAAAATTGAAAACATTATAAATTAAACTACACTAAAACATAGACTATGGCGTCCTTAACGCTTGATAAGCGTCTTCTTCCAGGCAAACTTTGTAAGATAGATAATATACTAGAGGCCATTTTAAAATGGTTACAAAAATATCTCAAAAACAACTCTTTACTCTTTAGAGATAAAGTCCGTTGAGGTTGTTAAAGCCGCGAGGTTGGCAACACCTCAGTAATTTTGAAAGAAAAAGGCTCTTCAAAATGATCCTAAACACAATGATCCATTTACACAAATATTTGCCCTCTCTCTTTAATCTCATCCCCTCAGTTTGACCTTGTTGACCCGCGTGTGCGTACACTGCCAAAGGTCACATATACAAAAAGCTTTGGTCATCTTGACCCTTTGTGAATACCCTAACTCTATTTAGAAATCAAATAAAAGGATTAAGACCAATAGGTGTCACATTTAATACCAAAAAATCAATAAATAGGGCAGCACCTAGAGCTTTTTTTAGGTATACCAAATGCTTATACCACAAATTTACAGAAAGTTTATATGGAAAATTGTGTATGGACTTTTGGAATTGATGTATGACTGAAGAAATTGTCTTATGCGGCTTCGACAAACCCATCACAAAAGTGTACGTGTACTGATCGACAAAAAGTCACGTAGTATCAAAATTGTATGAATAATGGTATATGACGTCTTATCTAATCTGTAAATGAGGCAAGTGTCTTTAGTTTTCTAATGAAAAATTTTGCCCAATTGTTTAATTATCATACAGATAAACATAATGTAATAGTTAAGTGTTTAGTAATCGAGTTAAGTAATTAGCTAATTGCAACCGTGAATAACGTAGCGGTCGGGTGAGGAAGGTCGTGAAAGAAGTGTGGTATTTTTAATCAGACCGCAGACGGAGAGTTTTTGGAATAACTACGTTGTTTTTTCCCGTGTTGGTCCGGGCTCTTTTGCAGAATAGACGATCTGCCTTCCTGCCAGGCAGCTCGTAAAATGCGAGCATAGGCTTACCATCACTAAAATCGTGACATCTGACTAGGTGGTAGAGTTTTGCAGCGACTCACCCGGATTGGTACCACCGCCTTACCTATTCCTGCCGCCAAAACGTCATGACGTGTTCCGGTTTCGAGGGTAAGGTAGCCGGAAAACTTACTTTTGCTCGAGGCCTCGCATCCCGGCCTCAGGTTGGCAACGCACCATTACCACCTTTGGTGTCTCTAGGCGGCGTGAATTTCTTTTTGCCTTCAAATAACATGAATAAAAAGTTGTATTTTTCTTTGAAATTTAACATTTGAAGTTTCATAACATTCGTAAAACTTATAACATTGTCGAAATCGAATTTTATCAGATTTGGTTAAGTTAGCAGTGGCAGAATTTCGTTTTTTTTTCGCAGCAAGATTTTAATTTTATTACTTTAGTTGTGTCATAAAATTAGCTATAATAATGCGTAAATCCTAAAATGAGTGGTCTAGAAACCCAACCAAACTAATTTTCTAGAATATCTTGAGTTTCAAAATATATCAATTCATTTTAAATATGAATAATATAAATATAAAAAGCAAGTTTAAAAGTCGTCAGACCGAACGGTATTTGTATCAAAATCAACGATCATCATTGTTTGAATTTATATTCAAAATTTCTTGTATTAAATTTACATATCTTGATGGTATCTGGTGGAAGTTTGGTAATATTTTTAACAAACGACATATATTTAAAGATCATCACCATGTACTAAAAAATTTGAATATTAAAATTAATGCTTTTGCATAAAATTCTGAGTTGTAAACGATTTTATAGGTTTAATTTCGAAAGCGGTACTTTCAGTGTAATCAGGTTTAGATTAAACCTAAAATTAACAATACTAGAATAGTCCTAGTAAAGTTAATTTTAGTTTTAACTTTTAGGATTTTAGTCCGAGTAAAGTTAATTTTAGGTTTAAATTGATATGTGTTTAAACACATTACTTTTAGATTTACTAGAAGAGTACCTAAAGGTTTCAATTGTTTAGTAATAGAAGATTACCTACTCAGCATAAGATTGTAAAATTGTGTGCTTAAAGGGAGCATATGAAAAGCCTGCATTTGTATACCACATTGTTCATACCGAAAAATATCTACTGGCTCTTGCCCGGGCTTTCGTCCATGTATTAAAGTTGTGAAGTTTTCATATGGGAAGCCATCGACATGGACATATATTTCTTATACCAGCAAATACGGCTGCTTGTTTGTTTGCAATAAACAAGCAAATTATTTAAAAATAAAAAAAAACACACCTGTAAAAATTATTACATTCGCCTGGAAAACAATCATAAGCCATATTTTGTTAATACCTACACTGTTACATAGTAAATTATTATTCAGTAGTAGTTTACTTTGGTGAAATTCATATAAACTTAATGTGTGCTTAACACACAACGAAAACTGCGAAAGGTGTTAATCTAATAATTATAATGAATGTATGTTAGACGTACATTCGAAACGCCTGAATTTAAAAATTACTTTTAATAACCTCCTCTTTGGTCTAGCGGTTCAGTTGTTGGACTTGACTCCATGAGGTCCCGGGCTCGAATCCCGGACGACCCGGGAAGAAAATTGGGTTTTCCCAATTTTCTAATAAAAAAAATGTTGTTCGGGATAGGATTTTCGGGTTCGGTTGGCGATGGGCTTGCTACCTATCACATTGTGGGACTTAGTACTTCTGCCTACCTCTGCCCCTTCGGGGATATGGGCGTGAAGATAATTTTTTTTTTACTTTATTTAATAACCTTGAAATAATATAGTTATTAAATGGATGTTGTAGGTGTCTTGAGGCCATGGTGTCAAGTCTACTGACTACCCTACCCTCCGGACTGAAATGTGATATTGTTATTATGGCGGCAGGAATAGGTAAGGCAGTGGATCCCTGCCGGGGGAATTGCTGCGCAGCTCTCTAACACCAGTGGTCTTGGTGGTAATGACCCGTTTTGCCTTTGGTCGCCTCTTTCGAGCTGCGAGGCAGACGGTCTATCCGACACAGAGGATCCGGACCAACACGGGGGAAATTACTAAATTGTATGAAAATATGTTTAAATCATGACATATGAATACGTCTCCTAAAGAATTTCTTAAAGTGCTTTGTTACTAAACTGTTAATTTTTTGCAATTTGGCAATCTTTAAAACAATTATTGCATGAACATTCATTAAACTAAATTAAAAGGAAGTTTAACTCTAAGTTTTCGACACGAATAGTGTTATAACCTGTAGACAAGTGTTAGTTTTGTAGGTATCATCACGCCCGTATCCCCGAAGAGTTAGGCAGAGGTTTAACCACGGCACCAACGGAGAAAGAAGATTCTTTGTATCAGAAAGTGATCGGTGACAGACCTATCGCCAACCGGGCATTTACCCCGGTTGGCGATACCCCGGTGTATCCCGGGCCACATTGTTTTTAATTAGAAAATTGAAAAAACACATATGGGTTGCCTGATCCGGGAACCAAAGACCTGACGTAGTCAACGATAACACTAGACCAGAGACACAATAGTTTGTGTAGGAATGTATTATTTGTCAATGGTTGAATTGAAGGCATTTCAACTAGCTTTTGTAGTCAATTAGTTAGCAATCGGCTAGCTAGTTGAAATGCCGACTATTAAGAAGCGGAATTTAACTGTAATTATTAAGCAGATAAAATATTTATTTTAATTTTGACATTATTTGAAGTTATTAGTGTGCCTGTAAAACAGAGCAAAGTAAAATAAATGTTAGAAAATCTTAGGTTTGAATGACAATAATCTTTGGATTTGGAAGGTCTACTTAACACTAAAATATAGATAAGTAATAATTAATTTACAATCTGCCAATAATGTATGTCAAAAACGAATAGTTTTAGGCTATGTGGTTTCGTTAGCTTCGAATATTTTTTTAAAGTTTCATGTCAAACGGTTCATTGAATAGCCGCTAGGATGTCTCTGTAACTGACATAACATTTTACCTTATATTTAATGCAAAATATGTACACATATTTCTTATTATATTCATGTAACAATACAGCGTGGTTATAAAAAGTAGTTTTTACAGTTTAATGTTTTCGTTTATTTTATTTAGATCGAATAAGTTGCAATCAAGCTACTACTACAATAATACTAGCCGACCCGGTGAACTTAGTACATTGTCAGCTACTAACAATTTGTATGGAAAAATAATGTATTGTGTATACCATTTATTCTGCAATTTACTCCATATGAACCATGTCCTGACAATAACCAACACAACAAAAAAAATATTAGCAAAATTGGTCAATCCGTTCTAGCGTCCTGCGATGACCAAGGGAAATGGGTATTTCATTTATATAATATACTAGCGGGCCGCACCGGCTTCGCACTGGTACAAAATCCTTCCTCTTTATCTATTAAAAAACCACATCAAAATCTGTTGCGCAGTTTTAAAGATTTAAGCATACAAAGGGACAGAGGAAGCGACTTTGTTTTATACTAAGTATGTAGTGATAATGTATGTAGATTTGATGTGAAGATCGCGTATGTAACAGATACTTAATTCCAGTAATATTCTGGAAATGCTAAATGCATTTTAATTTAAGTTTTTCCTCCTAGTTTATTTTTATTATAACCGAACTTATTTTTTTATACCTAAGTATTAACTTATGAAAATTTTAAGATAAATTACGCTTCAAATTATTTATTTTATCGTGTTATAGAATCGTAGTATAAACAAAGAGCTATACGTATGTTTCTACAAAATAAGAGAAATTTAAAAAACATATTGCCTAAAAATATTTTTTATTAATAAAAATAGTGTTTTCTTAGCTTAATTTAGCTTTTTATTATCCTTGAGGGGCGTTGGTACTTCTAAATCCCTATTGACCAGGCCCTTAGACGGAATAAATGAATGAGATAAATACTAGGTATTTATTTCTTCATTCGTGATTTTTTTTTGTTTCTACATATATTTTTAGTCCTCAGTTATTGGTGAAAGTTTAGTTGCTAAAAAAATACAAAATAGGAATGCATTGAGTTTTTTGTGATAGTAAAAAGTAGATAATATTGGTGTGTGTATTTGTTAAATACTTGTACCTCATAAAACGTTGAAACGTTTATTTTTGGTTTAGTACCTACTACGCTTACGCAGTAGTTTAGTAGTTTTTAGTCAGTTGTCCGTTTAACCAAACCTTAGTGATACGAGAGTAAAAATACTTTATTTTTTAGAGTCACTACAAAAATTATAACTTAGAACTTCATAAATTATATTAAGCGTAAATAAATATTCTGTGAAAATAATTATAAATTCCAAATTCAAAAAGTTGAGTGCATTGTATTGGGTTATATTTTGCATAGATTCTAAACGTTGATGACGTCACTTTGACACAATATGTCGGTGGGAAGAGCATGTCAGTTAGCATTTTATTTTATCATGGTAGCCACTAGGCATGTATTATTATAATGCCAAGAAAATGAGGTGCTAATTAAATGTAACAATGTGTAACTAAGTAGTGGATAAGAATGAAATAGAGATAAAACTCAACACTTTTCTTATAATGTTTTAAACATTTATATAATACGGGTTTGTATTCAAATAACGGATAAATATTTCATCCTAATAGACACCTACAGTTTTCATAATATTTACTGTAGTTATAAATTATTTATGAAGATTTATAAGTTTTATGTTAATATGTTTATGCGAATAACATTAATATTACGTACAAATGTGTGATAATCTTAAATATTTAACGACACAATATTTTATCTGTCAATTAATACACAATAATTTATGAAATTCTACTTTAACAAAGATATTTAATTGGCATAAAAAGGATGAAAAGAAGGAAAAAAATAATAAAACCATTTTTGACTTTTCCAAATGTAACACAGTACGTAATCATACGTTTACCTACATTTTTAGTATTACGACCCATATCACCGTACATTTTTTTTATTCTTTGGTTTATCTGTTTTCCTTTTTTTTAAATTCTATGGTACCTTCATACCCACTCGGATCTCTCTTAGCCTAAGGGTTGACTGAGAATATACTCAGAACTTTAACATTATGTTCGCCTTTTGTATTCACAATAATTTAATTGTGTACAATAGTTTAAATAAACAAAATATTAGGTAGGTCATCACAAATGTTACTAGGTTGGAAGGTATAATGTAGCTGTTGAGACGAATCTTACAACACCCGAGTAATAAAAATCAATATCAAGCGAATCAGAACATACCTACCCATCTACCTATGAGGTAATAAATGATCTTGTATACATATGTATATGCATAGAAATATACAGAAACAATCGGAAACAGGTATATTTTAATATTTTTATAGCCAGCATACCTACCTAGTTCATTTTATTATTATGTAATTTTT
Organism: Calephelis nemesis; assembly: GCA_002245505.1. Taxonomy (NCBI): domain Eukaryota; kingdom Metazoa; phylum Arthropoda; class Insecta; order Lepidoptera; family Riodinidae; genus Calephelis; species Calephelis nemesis. The sequence goes on from NJDD01005886.1 coordinate 10,069, forward strand.
AAGTATGTGCGAATGTCTGTGGGCTACCTATTAGCCCAATTTATGTAGATGGATGTACCTAACATATAATGTCTAGGTAGGTATATTATGTTGTCATTATCGCCTATTTAATGTACCTAAACAGTATATACCTATATGTTAGTCGCTCCTCTTGTCAGACTATTAACCAACTCACTCTTACATCATACCTACTACGGATTTGGAACGGTTTTCCATGTGGATTAATAAGCATGTACCTACCTAGATACCTAAATTTCAAGGGATTTGAAGATTAGTAGGTACCTAAATTTTAAGGGATTTAAAGGCTAGTAGGTACCTGTTTATCTAAATTTTAAGGTACTTAAAGATTAACAGATAGGTACCTACACTAATGACCTATTTAAAATTGCAAAGTCGGGTCGAGTTTTTGGTGTATTCTTTATTAATCGTAACAATGTGATTGTAATTTATAAATATTTATCATTTGAAATTTAATACTTTTTACCTAGCTTGGTACTAATATATTTACCTAAGCTACCGAGACTAATAGCTTATACCTACTTACCTTATTCTAAAGTATACCTGCCTACCTAGGTACTTAGCTGGTAGTAATTTTAATAATTATATTAAATACACCAGCTTTTAATTTATATTTTATGATTTAAATTAGGTATAAGAATTACTTAATATTCAAGAAGTCAACACTTTTTTTATATATTAGTCTGTACAATAACATTTTTGACAATAAGACATTTTTGATGTATTTTCAAACACTGTAAATTTTAACATAATTAATCATTTTTAATAAACATGTTTTTATTAAGTACCCACCTAAATGTTAATTAGATAAATAAAATAATAAAGTTAATACAATAAAGGTGAAATCCATTAAATAATGGCTAGCTACTACCTACTAAACTAACGAAACACTTACGAAAAAAAATTAATATCTACTTATATAAAAAAACATCAGTGTTTTTAGGTTAAGTTAGCCTAAATAGGATAAATCAATGATTTTTCATATTAACAAAAAGATGTATAAATACCTATATCGTAATATTTCTAGGTAGGTAGTAAAATAAAAAAAAATCACAATTATTCATATTTTCGGTTGGTTCAAATTTTAATATTTCATGAAGGTTACAAACTTTGGGCGAAAAAAATGATTGAACGCACACTTAAATATTGCAGTGAGGTCAATGCACCTTTGATGCAATTTTAAACATTTTCTAAAAATAACTTGGGTTTCGCAAAGTTTTTTTCACGTTACATAAATTTTAATATTATTCGCTTTGTGTAATGTTCAATTTTTTTGCTAATCCAAATATTAATCTAAAATAAAGTATTTTTAAAGCCGACGGCTATTTTTTATGAGTACTGTTAGCTCTTCCTGTAAGTCGTAACAAATATCACCTCTTTTGAAACGCATCTAGAAATATTAGCTACAATTACTTCAATTTATTAAAATTTGACCAAAATGCAAATTACCTACTTTGTTTACAAAAATTGTGATATGTTATTTTTTATTTACAAACAGTTCAAAGTGTACCAACTTATTTACAAAAATAATGAAAATGAGAAATAGATAAAAAAATAATTAAAATTAAGACGTCGCTTTTGATTTTCTTTCAGATTTTTTTTCATTTATTTAATGAGGTATGGTCCTAGTGGATATGTCACCTCAATAGTGCAACAATAAAAGCAACATTAACACAATAAAAAATAATCAAAATAAAAAAACCTAAAATATTCTTATCTCAGCCATTTTTCTTTTAGATTTAACAAATCTTATCATCAACATTACGTTAATATTAAAACAAATTTAATTGTTAATCCTATTCCAATTTCATGTAAGTATGTTTAAGGATGATAGGGCTCTCAATAATATGTAAAAAAATGACAAACGCACCGGTTATGCGACAGTACATTTTGTGACACTTCGCACTGCTGCACTTAGCCCACTTGATATTAAACTACCTAGGTATCTAAATGAAGTATAGGACAATGGCTGCCGTAATAATGATAATAATTTGCATGTAATCTAATCTACTTAGTACGGAAAATATTACTTACCCAATCGTGGATATTTTTTCGCTATCAGAAGACGAACAAAATAGTAAAAGTCCAATATTGCAACGCCACAATTTTCAGTTCCTCACTTATCACGATTATTTATTTTTGAGCACAGATTGACAGCTTAAAAACACAATATCATAAAAGTTTTAAGGCACTTAATGTTCCGGGCGCTCGCGGTAAATCTATATCTCATCTTCCGCGGGAACGACAACCTCGCGCGGCGAGATGTCGTCTCCTTGTGATTGTGATGATGAGAGTACGCACTGTCGCTCTGCTCTCGGGGGAGCAGAAGATCGCTGCCTATTGGTCGAGAACGGCGATCGGGCGCGCGGGGAGAAGGAGAGAGCGCATCTCGCACGGGAAACGAGTGAGAGAGACGGCTAGCGTATTTCGTTTCGTCGTCCTGCTACAGATTGTCCGTCGGGCGAGTTGTGATCATTGAGAGTGCGTAATGATAATATGGAGATGCCCTAAGTTTTTATCAACCATATTTTATTTAGCGCACATTATCTAGGAGATTATGGCACAATATGGCGACAATTTACACGAGTGTATTTGCTGACTACCTAATTCAAATATTTGAGATTTCGTTGTAGATGCTTTTGTTACTTAATAGGTACTTACGTAGTTTATTATTTTAAGGATTCTTGCGCAGTTTCATTATTTTATTAAAATTTGCCATTAAATATTAATGAAAAAAAAATATCATTACTCTAATTTATCAATATTCTGTTAACTAATATTTTTTAGGATTTTGTTATACAGTCGGTTTTTTTTCAGAAGACTTAAATATACAGTCTAATATCGCGGTATAAAAACCAGATGAACGTAATATCTATGTTTTGTAAATTTTACAGGAGAGCAAAAATACTGCGGCAATGCGTCATTTCAAACTTTACTAGCTCATTAACAGAGATAGTATACATTTGGCGATAAAAAAAAATGATATGTTGTCCTACTATTGGAGCATTATACATTTTTTTTGTTTATAATGCTTACAAAGATACTACAATATTTTTTCTGAAGATACGCTCATCTGGTTCTTATGCCGCGATATTTCTTAAGACAGTAAATTTATACCTATATAAATTTTTATTATTTACTAAATTTAAATATTTAGTAAGTAAGTAGGTAAATACTTTTACTAGGCATAACTTTCTTGGAAAGGTAGGTAGGTAATAGCAGAGACTATTAAATAGTATTTACTAATTTATGGTAATACCTAGGAAGAAACGTGAAGTTTTAGGTTCGAATTTCGGCACAGTTAAGTTTGTGTCATTCCACTACACTGTAGGTGTCAATAAATAGGTATATACGATAAAAGACTTACAGTAGGTACCTAGGTAGATACGTAGAAGTATCTAGGTAATTGGACACAATTGTTTAGTACTTTAAATGTAGATAACTTTTAAATTTATTGCAACCTTTGTAACTGAATAGGTACATAACTACCTGCCACCTGGCGCCTACCTATGTTAAGGGTTGTCCCTTATCGATAGGTTTGCTACCTAAGTATCTCACTTTGAGAAGTAGGTGACTTTTTGTGACATAGGGATGTGATGACCCTATCGCTTTATTGTTTAGGTATACATATGTCATATACATATTATGTCTGACATGTTCCCGTGCGAAGGATAAGGTAGCCAGTGAACCTACTTTTGCTCGAGGCCTAACAACTCGGTTGGAGGTTGGCAATGCACCATTACCACCTTTGGTGTCTCTAGTCGGCATGAATTTCTTACCATCAGGAAATCTGTCAGCTTGTTTGCCTTCCAATAACATAAAAAAAAACACTTGACAAAATTTACACGTAACGAAGCTAACTAAATTCCCAACGTCTTGATCACGTCAACTTTCAAACAAAAAAGTCCGCATCGAAATCAGTCTGTACGTTCAAGAGTTATGATGCGACAGACCGATATACACAGCCACACTGTCACTTCAAACTTATGCCGCCCTTTTTTACATTAATGAAAGATACGTAAGGCACGTTAAACATGTGCCTTTTAAGACTTACATATACTCAACTTTATGAGCAGTTTTATTAATATTCAAGCAATAGATGGCGCCACCTATCTGACGTTCGAAAGCAGGTAATTTTTTTATGACATTTTTATTAGACGTATAACATATTTTAAAAGAAAGTAGTTTCACGCCCATATCCCCGAAGAGGTAGGTAGAGGCACAAGGCAGGGCACCCACGACTAGCCGAAGGCACTAAGTCTCACAATGTGATAGGTAGCAAGCCTATCGCCAACCGGGCACATATCCAATCCCGAGCAACATTTTTTTTATTAGCAAATTGAAAAAACCAAATTTTCTTTTTGTTTTCCGACCCGGGATTCGAACCCGAGACCTCATGTAGTCAAGTCCAACACCTGAACCGCTAGACCACAGAGGCGATATATTATATTATATTATACGATCTTCCACCTGGTGGAATAGGCCGATAGGTCAAAGTTGGGGGAGCCATCTGTCGCGGGATACAAGCGGCTGGTGACCGTGACTCTTGGCGCCCTTTGGGGAACATCTATGTCCAGCAGTAGACGTCCTTCGACTCATGATGATATTGATAATTAAAAGCTGGATGATAAAATGTATACCTAGGTTTCCATACTGTTTAATATGTATACATTGACATCGATCAGTTGCGACCTGAAAGAAAGACAAACAAACATACATTTGTTTATTTTTGTTATTTAGACAACCTTTTTAAAATTTTGGTCTATTTTTGTATGATTGTTATGTTGATTATGTTGGTACATAAAGCACGTATTAAGTAACACGTGCAGAGCAGATAATATTCATTTAATAGTTTCATAAATATTTCTGTGTTAAAAACGAGCAATAATTAACTGAGTTTATATAAATAATAGCTTGTGGCAGTTGGTACATATTGTTTTAAGAAGTTTACCGATCCTACAGTTAGCAACGCCAGTATCTTTACGCTCACATCCTTGAACAGTGAGATCAGAGAAAGATTGGGAATTGAAAGAAAGTGTTAATGTTAAAATGCGAAAGGTCATGCTCCGCTGGTTCGGTCATGTGGAAAGAATGACAGGATGAAAGATTGACAAAGCAAATATATAATGCGAATGTGGATGGATGTAGGTACCCGGGGTGACCAAGGTTGACATTCCACGATCAGATCAATCGGATATTATCCGAGGGTGCTGTCAAGATTCTTCGAAACCAGCGTCTTTGTAGGAAAAGGCTAATGAATGTGAAGGAAGCCAGACAGGTTTGCCTGAATCCCGAGGTCTGGCATTCGATACTCTCTGCCTAACCCATAAGAGTTTTGCCGTTAAGATATGTATATCCCCGAAGAAGGATGCAGAGGTGCAACTGAGACAGGTACTCGACGAGGGACTTGGTGTGAAAATACGAGTTTATAGGTGACCAGAGAACACACGTAAATATTGTTTAGTCCCACAATTGTTACAAGTGGCAACCACATTTCCAACGATCTTCTATGATCCTGGCACTGGTTTTTATTAGGAAATTAAAAAAAAATATATTTTTTGTGTTGCCTGATCTAGGAATCGAACCCGGGACCTCATGTAGACAATGCCTCACTAAAAAAAAGTAGACCCACTAGACTACAGAATTACGCCTCTTAAGTTTATGGGTCACATTGTCCAACAAAACGAGAAAAGCGAGCACTGAAATTGTGACAGGAATAGGTAAGGCGGCGGTACTATAACTAACTTCAAACCAGTCGGATTCTGAATCTATAAATATGATATCTTACGTAAAACATATTTAGACCTCAGACTTCTAATTACTGATCTTAGCTATAATTAGCCCAAGAATGTTAATTTTAAGTAGGTAAGTGATTCATCGCTAAAACTGTTATTAAGTAAGTGTTTTTTAGTTTGCAAAAGAAGTAACAACGTCATTAGATTAAGCAAGGATTTTTGTATTATGAGTAAGATTATATTCTAAGAAACATTAGATATTATCTATAATATTTCTTACTATCTATACTATCTAAAGTCATTTTGTGAATTAATTTTAACAATCTGCAAAAACTTTTAGAATGATATATTGAAAAAAGATTTATTTTACACAAAATATAATACCTCGTGTTGGTTCTGGCTCCTTTGCAGAATACATCTGCCTTCCTGTTAGGCAGCTCGTGAAAATAATACTTAACTAGATACTAGAATAAATTTAATAAACACCCAGACTCGGAAATGCAGACATCTACCCCCGTCGGGAATCGAATCCGAGCCTTGCGGTCAGTCACTGTAAAATGTGACATACATCTAGGTGCAAAATGTAGGTAGATATTTCTGTAGTCACCGGTTTTCATAAAAACTTAAAGGTTTAGCTAGACATAGTTTCGTATAGCTTCATTCATTGTGTTTAATAAATATAGTAAATAAAAACTGCCAAAGTTTTTTTTTAATTCAACATTTAAAATAAAGTTACATAAATTATTAAAACAAATTGCTATGAGTACTTATCCGAGAATTCAGCAGAGGTTATAAATTAATATTCTCTATTACACATCACAAAACGGAACGTTTATTAACTACCCAAGATGGCGACTGTGATTTGTCTGTCAACATATTAGAATTTAAAAAAACACTCGGCAATCCGAAATTTGCGGATATATTATGTTGTCGACTCAAAATCATTATTTTTTTATGTTTTATAATTCAGGTAAGGTTTCAATCGAGTCTACCGTACCCATTGACGAAATTATTAATATAGAACATTTTATTGCAATTTTATTGCATGAGCTGAGGATCGAACCCGGGACCTCAAGTCAAGTCAGGTGCCGCACCGCTACACCACCGGGGCGATTTCATGTAAGTATTACTTTATTTATAGTATACTAACATACTGGTATCTACGAAACGTAGAAAAATACGTTTTAAATTAAGTGAATTGTTATTGCACAACTACTTTTTCTTTATTATATTCCTAATTCAGAAGATTTCAAATTTCTCAAAATCGAAAGGTACATATCTTATATGTTAAATATTACTATTATAGTATAAGTTAAACATTATCATATATGTATATGAGAATGATTATATTCCTACTTTACATGTATCAAAATTATGCATGCAAAACTTCTCCTGAGACAAAATTATACCGTATTTCCTTTCGCCATTTTGTATTTGATAATATTCTAGTAATTTTTGCTTATTAATAAAGTTTACCAACGGTATTTTACATTTAAATAATATGCATCTCTATTAATTATTAGTAAAATTAACTTTTGTTATTTGTTGTCTATCATCGAGTCTGTGACCAGGCTATCCGGAGTTGGACTTGACGTCCCGGGTTCGATTCGCAGGTCGGGCAACGATAAGAATGTGTTTACCAAATTTTCTAGTGAAAATAACGTTATCCGGTATTGTATCATTTTTTAAGATAACATGCTATACCTATGTAAATTTGCACAATAGGCCTAACATCCCGGCCACAGGACAGCATCGCACCTTTAACATCTATGGTGTCTATTGGCAGCAATTATATCTCACCTATCCCGTAATCCGATCATTGGTATCCTATCCAGTGATACATATTGGTATATGCAGACGAGTCACAAGTGCCTTTCGTACGGTCTTTATGAAAAAAATGATTTTTCTTTCCAGCCACAAGACAGCCACCTGTAAAATCTATGGTATCTATTGGCCACAGCTATCTCTTACCATCAGAAGAGCCGTGTGCTTGTTCGATAATCTTTCACATAAAAAATTATAAAATACCACCTACTCTATTGAAACAACTTAAAAAATTAGTCGAATTATTTCCGTGTTGGTCCGGGCTTCTTCGCAGAATAGACCATTTGCCGTCCTGCCAGGCAGGCCGTAAAAATCGAGCAT
>NJDD01005886.1:26625-43230 GCA_002245505.1 Calephelis nemesis
AAGTATTAAGAATCCCGGAAAACATAGTCTTTATTTGAAAATTGAAAAAAACACATTTTGGATTGTCCGACCCTGTAATCGAATCCGGGATTTAATGTAGTAGCACACTGGACGACTTGACCACAGAAGCGGTCACCTTCTCAGTAATTTTAAATTAATTAACTAAAATTAGCTACTGTCAAAAACAATAGTCAGAAAAAAGTTAATTATATGCATATTAATTTAATTATAGGTACGCAAACTTTCTTTTGAGTTTCCCAAGAGAAAAGTGTTTTTTATTTGCTTAATGTAAAAATGAGGATTATCTGAATACATCAAGCGTTTGGAGGACATTTTAATTAGTATAAACTTCTTGCACGTGTTGCGTGGTTAGGAACGTAATCGTTCAATGACAATCGTTTTTTTTTATTAAAACCCGCGGTAACTGACACTGGCCGGTAGGAATGTAAAGAAACGCGAAAGAAGAAAAAAGTTAAGATTCTATTTCGCGCTTACGCTTCCGCCACGTTCGCGTGATGAAAATGATGTTATTTATTGGTCAAATGACTTTCATTCACTTTCGTTGGAGCACAGATACATTTTCCGTGTTTGTTTTATCCGTTTGAGTAGCTCTTGTTAGGCGTATTATATACAATGATTATACAATCACTACTGGCCTGTAACAAATATTAACACGATCGATTAGTATTAGTATGTATTAGAAAATCGTTCATTTTCATGGACCATACAAAAGGCACTTGAGAAGATCCGATAAGAAACTCAGCGGGCTTGTCTTTTTTCCTCATTCTAAATATGTTATCGCCTCTGTGGTCTAGCGGTTCAGGTGTCGGACTTGACTGCATGAGGTCCCGGGTTCGGAACCTGGGTCGGGCAACAAAAAGAAAATTTGGTTTTTCCAATTTTCTTAATAAAAAAAATGTTGCTCAGAATTGGATAAGTGCCCGGTTGGCGATAGGCTTGCCACCTATCACATTGTGGGACTTAGTGGCTTCGGCTAGTCGTGGGTGCCCTGGTTGTGCCTCTGTCGAGATAGGCAAATTCGGAGATATGGGCGTGAAGATACTTTTTTTAACATTAGTATTAGAAATTTGTTTATTTTACATGGACCATACAAAAGGCACTTGAGAAGATCCGACAAGAAACTCAGCGAGCGTGTCGTTTTTCCTCAACAAAATGTATAAAAAAATTAGCAGTATTACATTGTACAGTATCTCGCTAAATCTTGTTCCATACTTTAGGGTTGACTGGAAGAGATCGCTGACTTGGCGATAACGCCGCCTATGTGTATCTTCTCAGTTTAATTATTTTTGTGTATTTGTCATTTCTATGTATTTGGTGTACAATAAAGACTTGTTTTATTGTATTGTATTATACACTAGCTGTCCTGGCGAACTTTGTTCCACCCGTTCAGTTTGTATGGGAAAAAATAAAGTCTCGTTTTTCCCATTTTCCCTGCAATTTTCCGGGTTTCTTCTTAATAAGAACCTTCTTCTGAGAATAACTAACACAACATAAAAAGAATTAGCCAAATCGGTTCAGTCGTTCGTAAGTTATGCGATTACCAACACATTTAGCAATTAATTTTTATATTATAAATTATATTTATAAGAGATTGGCATGAGCAGCAATTATTCCTAAGCGCACATAACTGCTAAATATGCAGCAAAGGTATAAAAAATTTTTAATTAGTTTCAATTTGACACACTTTTTAAATATATTTAACTGAAAGTTTTCATATAAACAGAAAGCTTATTGTAAAAACGTATTTTATTTTATTTATTTTTTTTATAGAAGAGGAGGCAAACGAGCAGGTGGGTCACCTGATGGAAAGTGATCACCTCCGTCCACTAACATCCGCAACACCAGGAGTATCACAGATGCGTTGCCGACCTTTAAGGAATGAGTACGCTCTTTTCTTGAAGGTCCCTAAGTCATAATTGTATATACATTACCCCATTTAAATACATATACATTGATATTTTGCTAACTTCCTTTTTTTGTTAAATAAAGAAAAATGCTTATAGTAAGTAGTGGATACTTTTTTATATATCTTATCAACGTATAAAATATAAATACTAAAATCGTTATACAATATAAGGATAATGGTTAGACGGGTACCTACAACATAATTGTAACAATTAACTATTCAGATATGTAACAATGTTAAGAAATCAGGGTGCCTAGACTGACCCTAGATCAGTCTTTCCCAAAATAAGCAATTACATCCCCTTTTGAGCGCCGGAAGCCCAGAGGAGGGCTGTTAGGGGTCCACAAAAATTTGGTTAATTAAATTATAGGCGAGATAAGGTTCTTGAGGAAAAAAAAGTGAGTTGTACAAAATAACTGATTTTCAAAGAGGATGTTGAACGAAATAAGTTTCGGAACCTCTACTCAAAAAAATACTATCGTTATTAAATTCAGTTGTTTTAATAATAACTATAAAATTAACTTAATACATGTTGAAGATTACATCATACAAATTAATTAATATGGGATGTTAAAATATTTTAATTAAACAATTGGCATCTAGTAGTAAATACTAAAATCCTGTTTCCTGATGGTAAGAGACAACCGTGGCCTATATACACCATAGATGTTATAGGTGTATCGCTGTCCTGTAGCCAGGATGGAAGGCCAATGCAAGTATACCGACTACCCTCCCATTCAGACCAGAATATGACAGAGTCATTATGGCGGCTGGATAGGAAAGGCAGCGGGTCCTTACCCGAGAAAGACGCTGCGCAACACTTTACATTTTTTTTTCTTTAACTATTAAGAACACAATTTTAAATAGTTTAATAAAAATAGTTTTAAAAATAAAAATCTGAAATAAATACTTTAAATATGCATGTATCATGTATCAGTCTGCGGGCTTTGGAATTTTAAAACATGATAAAATGAAATAAAAAAAATATATATAATTTTCTTAACAAATGGGGACAAGAGTTGAAATGATATATAAGCTAAGTAACTAATATGTATGCTAAATTATATTATCGTAAATACGTGCCTATGCTAATACAATTTAACATAAAACTAGTCTTAAGTAAGAGCTGCTTTCAAATTACCAAAACGTATTACGTTTTTTTTATTGCGTTAAAAATTGTATGAAAATATTAATATTTCATATAGAGAAATATGGTGGAAATATCATTGCATAATGATGCATGTTTTGTATGTCGGAATAAAAAAAAAATGTGACATGCGAAAATGCGAATTTTGATGTTGTGTAAGGATGGATGTATGATTATTATTTAATCATGCTTTTATAAATAATTAGTCATTTATAAATCAAAGGATTTTCACATAATAATGACCCTTTAGGTTAAGGTGTGCTACTCTTGAATCTCGATTTCATCAAAATTAGAAATTGAAATCGGTTACGGTTACGTCATTTTTTTGTTTTCTATGATATTGGGAGGCAAAGAAGCAGACGGATTTCCTGATGGTAAGGAAGTCACGACGCCTTGAAACACCAAAAGTGGTAATGGTGCGTTGCCAACCCAAGTACGAGACGTAAGGCTTCGAGCAAGAATAAGGTTTACCGGCTTACCTTATTTTCCGCACCGGAACATGTTAATTGTGTTAGAGACGGTACGCCTATGCTCGCCTTGTACGAGTTGCCTGTCGGGAAGACTGTTGGTCTATCCTGCAAAGGAGCCCGGACCAACACGGGAAAAAGTAATTTTAGGTACTCTTAAAATAAAAGCGGAAGATTAACATCTAATTCCAAAAAGTTAGCCAATCCAATAAAATAATTTATTGTTTGTTACCAACAAAATGTTAATAATCCATTAGTACTGTGTTGAACAGTACTTAAAATGAAATACCCGATAACAATTTTCAATTTGTATGAAATCGAAATCCAGGAGTAAACCTATCATTGCATCATACTTATTCCAATAGCCAGTGTCAGTGCTTGCCAATATTGTGTTACGTACTGGAGGTACTAGGTTAGCTAGTAGGTTTACACAACCCTAAGATCCCGGTTATAAGATATCCGCCCACCAGTTTTTAGATTAATGTTTATTGACGACAATTGTTATCACCATCCTGTAGTCGTTAATTTTCAAATTGCGATGGAAAAAGGGGTTGTTATAGCTTCGAAATATCTGTGTTTGTGTGTGTCTATTTGTGGCATTATAACTTATAAAAAGATGTACCAATTTCGATGTAGATTTTTGTTTGAAATCTGACTTAGATGACTCTTGACTACCTTAAATATAGGTTGCTGTTTTTTTTTATTTTAGCAATAATTTTAAGCTTATTATCACAGAAACCTAAATACAAACGAGTAATAAACTAGATAAGTACTTACGTTAAGATAACAACCACGTATCTCAGTTTAATAAGTCGACATCCTTAGAATAACGTTTAGAAATATAGTCCATGCATCCAATATCTTATTTGGTCCCAATGTTTGCTTGTGATATCGCTTCTTCTTGTTCGCGTCAATATTGTCAGACTGGTCATTGAACTCGGTGCAACGCACACTAGGAGAATAGTCTTACGTGACGAGACTCAATACTGACATATATCATAGAATTTTTAATAGCCGCCTCAAAGAAACGAGAGTTTAATGCTAAGATGTCTGATCGCGATCACTGTACGCATTCACAATAGGGAGATCAGAGAGAGACAAAACATTGAAGTGAGAATACAACTGCAGTAGACTCTGCATAATTCTTTGCTTATCCTAACGTTACCCTACGGAATCGAGAATCAGGTATGCCCGAAAACTATTGGAATTAGATTGAAATTAGGGCGCTATGAATAATCTGTTTTGTAATGACACGTTTTCCGATGGCATTCACAACAGCGAGATCAGAGAGAAAATGGGACTGAAATAATATGTTGGTTGTTGTTTGGTTCGATCAGTTGGAAATAATGGTGGATAAAAGATTGACTAAACAGAGAGAGAAGAAAAGACAGAATGCGAAAGTGGATTTATTATTCCACGAATATATTGCTCGGGTATTATCCGAGGGTGGTGTCTCCGTAGGTAACCAACTTATTCATATAATACCTCGACACTCTCTGTCTACCACAAAAGTGACTTGGCATGAAAATATGTATGTATGTATAGTAACTACATCTTATTTAATGAGACTCAATATCGCCGTATATCACAAAATTTTTAATAATCATCGTAGAGATACTTAGATATATCAAAATGTTCTGAATACTTGCTAGGGTGCTATCAACACAAGCTATTTCCACAACCATGTCAGTCCTAGTCGGAATTCTGTGGTATGTATCGATATTGAATCTCGTCAAGTAAGGTATACTACATGACAAGTCTCGATACCGACACAAATACATACAATAAGCTAGCTGTTCTAGCGAACTTTATTCCACCCGTTCAGCTTGTATGGAAAAATAATATATTGTTTTTCCCATTTTCCTTGCAAGATTCCCAGTTTTTCTCTTCGTAAGAACCTTATCCTGGTCATAACTACCACAATACAAAAATAATAAGCCAAATCGGTTTAGTCGTTTGGAAGGTATGCGCTTACCAACACATTTAGCGATTAATTTTTATGTTATAGATAAAAGATTTTTTAATAGCTGCCTTGCAGATACGAGAGTTTATTAGGATGTTAATATAGCTAAGAGGATGCAAGTCTCCCGGCTAACGTTTGGACCGGAATATGAAAATGTCATTATGGCTACATCTTAGGTTAGACAACAATAGGCTTGATAACGGCCCATGTAATCTATGCTCGCTTCTTACGTGCTGCCTGCCATTGAGGCAGATGGTCTCTTTTGCACAGAGGACCCAGACAAACATGAGGTAACATATTCCTGCTCTCATAATAAGGGTTCCACGCAGATTAAACCATTAGTAGTAATCATTGGTTTGCATCAGTGTAGAACGTAGATTTAACCAAATTTTGATTTGTTTCAATTTTCCACCAAGGTCATCTTTCTGGAAGGTCACTTTTGTGGGGCGTGATTACCGCCGTTTGGATGATGCTTAACGTTAATATTTGCTATTGCCAAAAAGTGTAAACCTTTATAGCGGGGCTCTGAGCTTCACTTCTATATATCAAAAAAATTAATCCACATTTACTTTGGTCATCGTAACACGCAATAACGGTTGGGCCAATTTTACTACCTATTTCTTATGTTTTAGTTTATATGAAAAGAAAAACCTTAAAATTGCTGTGAAAATGTGGAAAACAATGCTTTAACCAACACCAACTTCTAGCAGCTGTTAATGTCCAGCGATACGAAGTTTGACGGGTCAGCTAGTAGTTTAAATATTTGTATCTAAAAACTAAAGTGTTAAAGTTTTGTATTTCACCTTAAATAAATCATAATCTCTAGATGGTCGTGGAGTCATATACTATTATAATTGAGAGGTCATCACCCCCTCGGGAGTATGACCTCTGTTTGCTTTTTTTTATTTTGGATAAACGTTTATGCTTTTAAATATTATGTATTTTGGTTTTACTATATACTATACTATACATTATGTATTATGTAGTGGTTCGGTGTTGGTTGTAAATTCATGACGTCTTAGGTTCGAGCCTCGGTTCAAGCAACACTGAAAGTGATTTTTCAACTTTTTAATGTAATCAACTTTACGTGGGATTGAATGTGTGCTCAGTTGGCGATAGTAAACCAACTGTCAGATTTTAGAACTTAGTGTCTTTGACTAGTCGTGGATGCTCTGTTTGTGCCTCTACCTTCGTGTTCCGGGATACCAGCGTTAAGATATTTATTAAAATGTTAAAGTATTTCAAAAGTTCTATCAGATCTAGCCTAGTTTTTCTTACATACAATTAAGAAAATTGCTTGCGTAATCTGAGTATTAGTACAACATACCATTGAAGATGGATATGCTGTTTTCTAACTTTAATACAACTTTTAATAATCATGGACTAATAATATAAGTCGCAAATGAAAGAAAACTTGTCTCCTAGTAGGTATTATGCTGTAGTATCCCCAAAATGGGGATTATTAAATGTTTTGTTGGTTTGTCTGTACCCTTTTTACGCAAAAACTGCTTAAAGATTTTTACCAAATGGTGTTGTAGGAGCTAATAAAGTCATAGCCATATGCTTGGATATATTTCTTTCCCATTACTAACCACGAACATAATTTGTACGAAGTCGCAGACAATTTTTAGTAGTAGAAATATTGTTTTCTTTTATTAAGAATCTCGATGGTTATGGGGTCATGAACTGCAAGTTAATAAGCAGTCTGAAACTAACTTATTATATTTTCAATTAAATGTGATTTAAAATTGTACCTTATCGAATTTTCCGGACGAGGTACATTAATTTTGATTAATGAATGCTTATAAAGCTGCTGCGTTTAACCCTGTTCATTTTTTATGATTTTGGAATGCAAACAGGCAGACGGATTTCCTGATGGTAAGAAATTCCCGCCGCCTAGAGACACCAAACTAAATCTGTACATAAAATATTTTTGAAAGCAATGATTTCTACGTACCTAATGTGTATGGAGTACAGACTCTAAAAGAAGATTTATTAATATTTTGGTCAGGTTGTCTGTTCTCTTCTCACGCAAGAACTACTAAACGGATTTTTACCAAATTTGGTATAGCAGTAGCGTATAGTCTAGGTCAATATTTAGGATACCTTTTACAGCAGAAACATATTTTGTGCTCATCACTAATTAGGAAAAATCACTTCAATCTGTGTTTTTTTGGAATGACTAATATGTTCCAACCTCACGGTTTTTACAACTTTACCAGGCTTTGCAATGTGTGTACGAAGTCGTACTCGTATAATAGCTAGTATAATGTAACTTATATTTATATACAATATCAATTGACCTGAAAAGAAAAATAAAATAAAAATCTTTGATTTTCAAAGCATGTCTGATAAGGAGTGGGTAAAAAACGTAACTATACCAATCGTACCAAATCCAATCAAATCCAAAAAAGTGCACAACGCCGCTGAAGAAGTTTTCACTTCAAAAAAACTAAATCATGCCGCCATAGTGGTATTGTCATGTTAAAATCCGGAGGGTAGTCATCCGGTATACTTGCACAATAGGTCTATCCACCCTGCCATGGGATAGCGTCGCACCTGCCTAATCTCTGGTGTCTATAAGCACAGGTTATGTCTTACCATCAAGAGAGTGAGGTCCTTGTTTGCTATATTATCACGTATTTTTTTTATAATGCCTTACTTTTTAACCTTTTAATAAGTTTGACGTATTTTTATGTATATGTGTGTGTGTGTGTCTCTGTATGTGGCATCATAACTATTCAAAAGATGTATAAGTACATTTCAATGTTTTTTTTTGTTTGAAAGTTGACGTGACGGTTCATCTGCATACAGTAGATATGACGTATAGATATACGTGATAACTGCAATAAGTTATCACGTATTTTTTTTATAATGCCTTACTTTTTAACCTTTTAATAAGTTTGACGTGTTTTTATGTATGTGTGTGTGTGTCTCTGTATGTGGCATCATAACTATTCAAAAGATGTATAGGTACATTTCAATGTTTTTTTTTTGTTTGAAAGTTGACGTGACGGTTCATCTGCATACAGCTACATAGGTTTTTTCGGGACTTATTGAAAATGTGTCCTTTATATTTTTTTTTATATAAGCGCTGTTCCGTCAATGAATTGGCATGTGTATACGCAGTTGAATATTTTTTCAACAAAAACAATTTATCAAAATGTGTTGAAATACAATTTATAAATGAAAGTGAAATCACATTCATGAACGAATTACTCGTAATAGAAAAACAGATGCGTACGCTGAGCAAAAATACGAAATTAACTCAAAGTCAATAAACCAACGAACACAATTAGAAAAATACAATAAAAAATCAACAATTCCTCACTCTGCATATTAATAAAAGCAATTAGTTAACAATAAGTTGAGTGTAAAAATTGCTACACTGGTGGATGAGAGAGATAACGTAACAGATAAGGTTCTGAGTTAGCCTCTTGTGAAACGTTTAGCTTGTAATTATAATCTGAGCTATTGCGACGACCAGTTTCGCCTAATATAATGAATATGTAATAGAGACACTAGAATAGACTTCGCTAGGTTTAGACGTTACACTTTCCCCCCAAGAGTTCAAGCCTTGGGCAGGGTAGTGGGCCATATGGCCCGCGTGGGGAGGCGGTGATAAGCCCGTGGAGGAGGGGGTGATGATCCATGATAGATTTCCACATGTTAATAAAGAGACGTTATACTTTATAGTGCCACGAACTTATCTGTTAAGTGGCCAAAAAAGGAACCAAACCGACATTTCGTAAAACGTCACTCCGCTGTCGGTGTATGAAATGCAAGCACTAAAAAGCAAGTTCCCACAACTAAATTGTTCTATTATAGGTACATGGTACATATACATCTTCACAGAAAGACCCTTACGAGGTAGATATAAAGTATCGAGTGTCAAATCTAACGATCCTTGCAGACTCGCTTAGCTTCCTCCACATTTATTACCCTTTTTATAGAAACACGTCGGTTTCGGAGACGCAATTATTACGGACGGAGGTATTAATAATATTTAATAGAAATGTAATTATAAAATACATGATTTTATTAGTAAAGAAGTATTAAATAATTGTTAATAATTTGATTTGATCGTGGAATTATTATAGCTGTTTTCTTGGTAAATTTGTCAATCAGAAACACTAAACGCCACGCTGGCGATGCTGTTTAATGAACGATGAGTTGGTCACACTCTCTTAACTAACTTATGTAAAGTTACAAAGCGTATTTTCTATATTAAATGCCGATTTATTGCCGGATATCGAGGAAAACCTGTGGCCGACACCTCTAGACATTGATCATTTTACCCACACTACAGAATGCATACGCTAGTGCTCGTCCGTGTATGCCACCTCTAGCGTCTTTAACTCTACGCATGTTCACTCCTCCGTTAAGCACCAAGGTCTACGAGTACGTAGTAATTGTAATTAAATTCATCTCAGTGAGTTTGTGAAACTTATTATAATTTTTAATGTCAATTTTTCAAGTATTGCAATTGACCTGTTTTTTTATCGTTCAATATTACTTAAGCAGATTATTTCTTAAATGTTTAAATGTATTACGTAATTACATAAATTGCGCTCTTCTTTTCATATATACATTACTGTTGATGCTTTCGAATGACCGAGTTAGTGGTTCAACCTTGTGATGATTAGATTTACTTTTGTACTTTCAATAACTTTGACTACATCTGAATGTCCTCTAATTTAGAAGAGGTGTGATGTGAAGAAAAGTATCTTCACGCCCATATCCCCGAAGAGGTTGGCGGAGGCACAAATAGGGCTCTGACGACTAGCCGATGACACAAAGTACCACGATGTGATAGGAGTCAAGAATATTCCCAACAAATTCAACCCCAGGCAACGTTATTTTATTAGAAAATTAAATATATACTCATTTTCTTTTTATTTTGTTGACCCACCTGGGAATCGAAGCCGGGACCTATAAATAATTATACATTAGAAATATTGATATTATTATAAAAGATATTGATTTTTTATGCGTTGGGTATCAATCTGACTGATTTTTTTTGTATGCTTATAACGCGATTGCTCAGCTGAAAACAAACCGATTTTAACGTTTCTTTTTTGAAGGTAGGTCATGAAACTTGCAGAACAGTTGCTGTGGAATTTCGTTTGTAGTGTCTTCTAAATGGCTAAATGTGAAACAGAAGCAGTTTACCTTAGACAGGAATCAGAAAAATCTTTATTCACGTGAACCATGCAAGTAGTACTAGAGCGTCTACATTTTTATATACTACCACCGGATCGGAATCGCGGACACACAATGCGAAAATCCGGCGAAAGAAGCTAGGGTAAATCTTAATCAAATTATAAAATTAAATTGACAAATAAATATGAGTAATTAATTCTTAGATAAAATATTAAAATAATTGCAAATCACAATGTGGCAAATATGTTGGTAAATATTTTGTAACCACTTAACACATTATTACTTTACAAATAAATTATTTTAATTTTATTTAGATGATGAGCAGTTTTTTTTTCGTATATTGTTAGGTAGCAATTCATGAATCAGGTCTGTAATAGTCTATAGTCTATATACGTGCTAAATTTGATAATATGATAGGTGATGTGGTTTAATTTATGTTTTTTAATGATATTGGAAGACAAACATGCAAGCTGTTCAGGAAAACCTGATGGTAAGAAATTCACGTCGCCTAGAGACACTAAATATAGTAATAGTGCGTTGCAAACCTGAGGCATCGAGCAAAATAAGTTTAGAAGTAAGCGAATAAACCGGCCTTTTTCCTGATGGTAAAAGATATCCGTCGCATTAAGACACCACTATTGTTACTGGTGCTTTTTTGTGATAATGGAAGGTAAACAAGCAGACGGATTTCCTGACGGTAAGAAATTCACGTCGCCTAGAGACACCAAAGGTATTAATGGTACGTTGCCAACCTCAGGCCGGGATGTTAGGCCTCGAGCAAAAGTAAGTTTACCGGCTACCTAACCCTTCGAACCGAAACACGTCAACGGCAAGCATTGGACGTTATGGTGGCAAGATTAGGTAAGACGGTGGTACCAATCCGTGCGAGTCGTTGCAAAACTCTACCACCTAGTAAGTTGGATGTCACGGTGTTGGTGTAGGGAAGTCCATGCACGCCTTTTACGAGCTGCCTGGCAGGAAGGCAGATGGTCTGTTCTATAAATGAGGCCGGATCAACACGGCTATTTTATGGCCGTCATTTCACTTAGACCTGTAAGTGTGTACTAATATGGGCAGCATGATACATAACAGTAGCGGACACTGACGTTTTGGTAACAAAATAGAGAAATAGAGAATAGATAGGGCGTTGTACTGATCTCGGCGAGTTGAGTACTGCATTGTGTAGTAGTACTATTTTAATTTTGCGTTTCGGCTATATTCGTCAATTTTCGGAAATCCGAATGTATTTTAAAGAAATCTACATAATGTTGTTATTACATAACTAAACATTTCACTTAAATTTAGATTAGGTCAGCCATTTTAAATTAAAAGTATAAAGTGTAAAAAGACTAAAAAGTGTAAAGCAGAAGCGCATAATTTAAATAGTATTACTATACTATCTTGGCAATCCTGCCAGCTTTATGTAAAGAATTCAAAATAATATATGGAGCGAGAATCGATCCTACAACCTCAGTATTTGCAAGAAGTTATAACACCAACGAGACCATTACAATAATTTAGCAACATTAAAACCGGAAAAGTAATACAAGTACATGAAGTGCGTATTGTTGAGTTAGGGTTGTCACTTGTCACAAATATAACTAAAACATAATATCTAACTCCATATTGTTGTGAGTTTAGTAATTTATTAGTCTAAAGTAAGCAATAGCATTTTTTTTTATTATTAAGTATCTTCACGCCCATATCTCCGAACAGTGCAGAGGCACATCCAAGCACCCACAACTAGCCGAAGACACTAAGTCCCACAATGTGATAGGTGGCAAGCCTATCGCCATCCGGGTACATAACCAATCCCGTGCAACATTTTTTATGTGAGAAAACTGGAAAAAACCCTTTTTTTGTTGCCCGTCCAACACCTGGACTGCTAGACCACAGAGGCGATAAAACTATTAAGTGTATATTTATGGAACAAAACAGGATATAAAAAACAATTAATAATTCGAAGTTACACTGAATACAAGCGGCTAGCGACCGTGACTCGTTGCGTACTTTGGTGGAGGCCTATGTCCAGCAGCGGACGTTCTCCGGCTGATGATGAAATTTAAGTTGAATAGTAGGAGGATTTCAATTGAATTGATTCAATTTAAATGAATTTTAGAATCTGAAGTAGCTGACGTTACAAACCATCCGTACCCCTAAATCACATCAGGGCCCTCCATTTTCCCTTATCTCTAGGCATCCACTTTGGAAAAGACTGCGTTACTTTAAACTTAAAATTCATATTGCTGCATACCGGAGTGGTAAACAGCGGCAGTGTGAAAACCACCTAAACATAAATAAACACTGTGCGAAATAGACGAAAAAATATGTGCATAAATACAATGCTGACATTAGTTACGTAAGTTATTTTGTCGGCTGTTCTAACAATCAATCATCACGACAGTGGCAAGCACTGGTGGCGGCAACAGTCGGAGCGAATTGTTGCAGAACCCTCTATCTCACTCTCTCCCTCTCTCTATCTCCGTCTCTATCTATACTAATATTATAAAGAGAAAATGTTTGACTTTTTGTTTGTTCGTTTGAAATGAATAGACTCCGAAACTACTAGACAGGTTTCAATAATTCTTTCACCCTCAGAATGCTACATTATTGCTGAAAGGCACAGGCAACGCCAAGTCTTCAAGCAGGCGTAGCTACGTGAAACTGCTAGTTACATATAACTGAAAATATTTAATGGGATGTTAGATGTTACTGCTAATGTTCATGAATCACAAAAGGTTATGAGTTAAGGCAGACGAATGACGATAAGCTTCTGACGTTCAGCCGCTACTGCGTCATTTGTGGTAACGTCATACTGCCCTACTTACTATAGGTGTACTAACTAATTCGGCGTACGCTGCTTTGCCATACAAATTTCCTTTGGTGATACGAAATACTCATTTACTTGCATAAAATATTTTATTAATTAATTTGTTTCAACTTTTTTGTACATTGTGTTCGCATTATCTATCTGTATATATAAAAAAATCCCTACTTTTCGTGGTCATCGCATAACGCCTGAATGGAAGGACTAATTTTGATAATTATTTTTTGTTACGTCAGGAGGATTATATGAAAAGAAAAACTTTGAAAATTGCATAAAAATAGGCAAAAGGTTATTTTAATTTTATCCATACAGACTGTCTACATCTATAAATGCCAAGTGGTAGGAAGTTCGTCATGTCGGCTAGTGCGAGGTAGGAAATCAATCAAAATCGTCATGTTGGCTAGTACGTTATACAAAAAGGGAGCTTAATGCTTTCAGTATTCTCTACCAATGAACCTTTAGACTAAAGAAACAAAAGTCTCTAACTTTTTGTGTATATAAACATATAATATGTAGGTATAACAATATTCATAAAATCAGTCGATCTCTTTCTAAGAACTACGATCACCTACACCGCGACATGCGTTTTCTGTGTAAGATTACTTTCATAGATTTCATACAGCTTAAGATTGCGAATACGTAGACTTATTAACTAGTTTGCCTATTACTACTCATCGTATCCCGTTCAATGTTGTTTCTATTAGATATTGAATAATTATCTTTGTGTTGAATGACCCGGGAATCAAACCCGAGACACCATAAAGCAACGCCAACACTGGACGACCAGACTACAGTGGCAATTAATACATACCTATGTTAATTATGCTTACCCTAGAGGACTTTAGGATAGACTGACTAGTCATTCACAAGAATCTTTACATTTTGAAGTTTGTTGAAGACTACCGTCCAACCCTTCAAACTGTAAATGACAATAACTTTTCATATATAACGAACATTACTTTTATTAAAGAACTAAAGTTTTTTGGTTCACGTAAATAGATCAAAATAAATCAAGAAATTAACTCAAAGATCACTGGAAAACCAAATGATATTTACACTCGTAAGCTTACGTGTAATAATGAAAAGTTTTTCAGGTAGCTATAAAAATATTTTATAACACGCCCTACAAACAATACATACAATACAATATGTAGTATAAAACAAAGATTTTATACATCTTTGTTTTACTCAAAATCACATTAATAGTCTGTGCGTCAGATCAATGACTTTCTTTTTCTTTTGATTTCGCTGTAACGCAGAATCCATTTTTTCTTAAGAGGGGAGAAGGCCAGGTATAACAAATATTGCTATCTTAAAAAATTATCACCACAACAAAGTGAAGTAGACGTGCAAATTCAAATTCAAGATAGCCTAGATAGTATCCGTCGTCCAAATTTCTATTTGAAGTGATATCTACTCTCCCGTTGTATTCGCCAGCATGCATGTTTTTAGAAATCAAATCTATTATAATATTTTTGTCAATTTTTAGGAGCACTTTAATAAGGGCACTGCTAGTTGACAACCCTGGCGGGTCTCGCGAAAGCGTCGTCGGATTGCTGCGCGTACGCATCCCGCGCCGTGGCGCATGCGTAATGCTCTGTCAAACTTTTCTCTGTAGGAATTTCGATCAGTCATCTTCGGTGACGCTTGTATTGTTGAGGTTACTGAATCATATAGATGATTTACAATTTTGTTTAAGAATACAATTGCTTAAACCTTACATGTACCTTTGTTTCGCCAGGCAATGGTTATGCAAGCAGCATGAATAACCAATACTTGTCGCCGACGACCGTCACCTTTAAACATCGAAGATTTTTGGTTGTTGCCATATAAAGGCTATTAAATGACAGAATAATCTTCGAAGATCTCAAAATCAAATATAGAATTTCGCATTCGTAACAGTGAGATCCGTGAAAAAGAGGAACTGAAAGAAAGTGTTGGTGTTAAAATGAGAAAGCGCACGCTCCGCTGGTTCAGACATTTAGAAATAATGACAGGTGAAGGATTGACAAAGCAGATAAACAATGCGAATGTGAATGGATGTAGGTACCCGGGGAGACCTAGGTTGACATTCCACGATCAAATCGCTCGGGTGTTATCCGAAGGTGGTGTCAAGAGTCTCCGAAACCGGCGTGTTATAGAAAAGGGTAATGAATGTGGAGAATGCCAGGCATGCCAGGATCGTGTGGCTCTCAATACTCTTTGCCTACCCTTTAAGGGACTTGGCGTGATGTAAATATAGAATGTGTCATCTGTAAGGATTGAAATTTACGCCACAGAAAATACGAGATGGTTGGAATTTTATATTATATGACCTATTAAATATTTTGAAATTGGACAGCGGTAATGGATGATAATCATAAACATGAAGTAATTAAGGCAGCGGCGGTTATAGTAATACTTATCGATATTAATCATCGAAAATCATTTTTGGTCTAAAAATGTGTTTCTCATGGTTACCAATAGAGGCGCTGTTCAAAGTTTTATTTATTTATTTAATCCTTTATTGCACTAAAATAAATGTGCAAAATACAAACTTAATGCCAAAGTTTTCATGCAAGTAATTTACAGAGACGCGGGATTGTAGCGAGTATAGTAAACTTTACACGCCTTAAACTCATAGTTAGGGCTCAGTTGTCAAAAGATATACCTACATTCCTTTCAAGCAATAGGGTTGTCATGTAATTTTCTAATATCGAATTTTATTAACTACTTAGTACTTAGTTTATATATAGTATAAGTTGATTATTTCGTGGTACCGGTTGATCCCAGCAAAAGCATAACTATCGTCGTAATTTAACAATATCGCGGAAACAAATAACAACGTGACCAAACTTTACAAAGCGACAACCTTGACTACAGCACCGCGAAAAACGCATAGGGGCTCGTCAATGCCCATCAATGTCTAGTCCAGCTAACAGGAAGGTATCCCCAGGCAAAGCTGGCTCTGAATATTTTAACCAACAGTGGCAGGATGATATTAAGGCTATTTTGAAGTAGCGCAGGGAAAATGCCATCCTCTCCCCCGGATTTAAACGGTTTAAAGCTTTTTATGGCCCACTCTACTTACCGGGGTCTAAATATAGACGTGGCCATCCTCTAATCCTGGCT
>NJDD01005886.1:43243-55809 GCA_002245505.1 Calephelis nemesis
ATGTTCCCGCCACCAGAAAGTCCAATATATATGGGAGGATCTTTACAGTGGTCTGTCACGATCGCTCCTAGAAAGTATGTGCACAACATGAACTCCAACGTTTCCTGGGTGGTGGTCGTGAAAGTACCGTCTGGTGTCTTTAAGAGTCCCAAACACTGAGATGGAGTTTTGGCTAAAATTTTGTAAATTCTGGCAATGTGAGGAGCACTAGTGACTTCCTCAAACAATTGCTTCCAGGACCTTCTCTTCGCCTTTCCTTAAATGTAGTAAAAAATTACTCCTTGTTAAATGTAGTAAGCGCTTCCTTCTACGCACTCCAGTTATGGTCTCTTTTTGTTGGTTGGAGCTGGAGCAGGTTACTTTTCCACCATGGTGCGTCTGAGGCATCCACAGTTTTTAATTAGCAGTTTTTATGATATGTTTCAAGGAAGCCTGTCTCCATTAGTTCATTGGCAAACTCCAGTTGATCATGAGCAAGAGAGTAAGAGTTTTCATACTGATTCATATTTGTGTTGTGTTGTATATCCCATTTGAATGAAGTTTTTCTGATTCTGATTTTAGAAGTATCACTAATTGTCATTTATAATTTTCGTCGATAAGGAACTTAAAATTAATTTTCTTAGCATACAGTATGCGGTGTAGGTGTTAATTACAATATACAATAAGAAATAGGATATCAAAATATTAAGATAAATTAAATTTGATTCCACCGGCGCCTTAAGGTGGGTACGGGATGTACCAATTGATCCACAATCGATATCGATAGTTACGCAAGCGTCGAATGATTAACATTCCTCTCAGCGACAAGTCTCCTGACCATTACTTAAGAGACTTTCTCTCGTTACTATTAATTATTGTACTTATTCTGTGATAAATTACGTTAAGGTGACAACAGAAAAACGTAACACTCCTATTTGTTTTTGTCTATATAGCAGGATGCATAGCATACGCACACCTCTAGTGAGTAATAGGGTCCCGAACCTTTGTTTCTATTTTATACAAATAAACAAGGTGGAAGTGGGAACGAAATTTAAATTATTCCTTTTATATTCAAACTAGATAGCGGACCGGTACCTGCTTCGATAAATTACAAAGACTTAAATGTACAAGTACCGCAGAATGACATAACACATCAAAACAAAAAAGAAAAAACAACTGCAAAAAGTTTCAATATGACAACAAAATCCCCATCTGAAAAAAGTTTCAATTTGACTGAAAAATACCAATTAACAAAATGATCCGCCATTTATTGAATTCATTTGTTACAAAAAATGTGATAAATGAAGAACTGCTCGACCGATTTTATGCAAACTTCACATAAACCATCGACCAAATAGTCCGAGCAAAGCCTAAGCATTTGGTTTGGATAGGTAAGTCCGTTCTTGAGTTATAAAATTAAAATGAAAAGTGGCATTGATTTTTACATATATATAGATGAAGATATTTAGTTCTGAAATCTTAGCGCGTAAAACCGCGTAGTTGGGAACAGAAATCCCCAGTTCAATAATATGGTGGGTTCATTATTACGCAGGCAAAGCCGACTGCAATACCTAACTACACAATAAATGTTATGATCAATTGCACAATAATTGTGGTTGTTTCAAATATTATCTCCTTAATTATCATTAATCGAATCACGCAGAGCTAGGATGCGCAAAATAGTCATATATGTAATTATGTATATCTTCTAGATAAGCTAATTTTGGCGATATATTATTATTATATATTATTGAAAAAAAACAAGCCCGCTGAGTTTCTTTCGCCGGATCTTCTCAGTATGTGGCCGCGTCCCGATCCGGTGGTAGTTTAAAAAAAAAGTGAATACCTAAAGATGTTTCTGATTCTGATTATAATTCAAGATCAACGAAGATATTATTTCACAATTGTCAATACGCAGTAGTTGTACCATGAAGTTATATGACTACTTGAGATTGCCTTTTTTGAGATTGAGGTGTAATACATTTTTTTATGTCATTGGAAGGCAAACAAGCAGACGGATTTCCTGATGATAAGAAATTCCCGCCGCCTAGAGACACCAAAGGTGGTAATGGTGCGTTGCAAACCAGAGGCCGGGATATTTAGGCCTCGAGCAAAAGTAAGTTTACCGGCTACCTTACCCTCCGAACCGGAACACGTTATGGCGCCAGGAATAGGTAAGGCGGTGGTACCAATCCGGGCGAGTCGCTGCGAAACTATACCACCGAGTCAGATGTCACGGTGTTAGTGACGGGAAGCCTATGCTCACCTTTTACGAGCTGCCAGGAAAAGGAAGGCAGATGGTCTATTCTACAAAGGAGCCCGGACCAACACGGGGAAAATAATATTACCTAAGTAACATTTATTTTGTAGTTAACATAATATTAAGTATGTTATCCCTGTTCAAATTGTTAGCTTGATGTCGGAACTATATTTTGTTTCTTTTCTACATATTATATACTATTGTATTTTATATCGTGTATTTTTTCCTCCGTGTTGGTCCGGGTCCGTTGAGTAGAACTGACTATGAACCTATCTGCCAAGCAGGTCGTAAGAGGCAAGCACTGGCTAAAATATAGGTCATCACCAATAAAACCACTACGGGTAGAGTGCTATTCAGCAACTTACCCAAGTAGCGATCTACCTACCTACCTACCTACCTATTCATGTCGCCATAAAGACTCTGCCGTGTTCCGGCCCGGAGGGTAGTGTAGCCGGTAGACTTGCACAGTAGTCCTAGCATCCCGGTAACAGGGCAGCGACGCACCCTTAATAACTGTGGCGTCTATAAGCTACAGTTATCTCTTAGCACCAGTAGAGCCGTACGCTTGTGCGCTGGCCTGTTATATAAAAAAATCAGTAGTTATGTATAATATCTGGTAACAAACGATTTCTGTATATGTCTATGCCTACATTCCTAACATAGAGAAGGCAAAATCCGGAACATTACATTAACACTATTAATATAGAGACTATTGTTTCTATTTTTAATGAAAACTAACTGAACTGACAGACGTTGTCCTTTTCAAATTATTACGAATAAGTATTTATTTTTTCATATGAAACTACTTCTTACTACCATAATAAAGCAGAAAAAGAATTAACAAAATTGATATATCCTTTGACGCGTGATACGTCCAAGGGAGATGGGAATTGTTTTTTTATGTATATAACAGTAGCTTTAGCTCACGGCGTTGCCCGCGTGGTTAATAGTCCCCACATTTTTTTTAAAAAAACTATCCTATGTGTTAATCCAAGTTACCCTCTGTATGTCTGTGCAAATTTTATCAAAATCGAATTAGCAGTTTTTGCCTGAAGGAGTAACAAACAAACATACAAACTCTCGCATTTATAGTACTATTACTAGTATTAAAAAATAATCCTCTCTAAGGGCTCATCCTAGGTTTACTCAATTGGTAATCAAACTGCGGATTCCACATCACTGCTGACGTGGCTCGACCAATGAGATGGTTCGAGACTAGAGCACAGTATTTTTGTGTGATAAAATTGATAATAAAGATAAGGTAGTAATTTTCGCGTAGGTATATGTGAATCACGGAATGGATGGAGTTTTAGTATCTATAGATTAAATTTCTTTTAAAGTTTTCTGTTTGTATGATTCATATCTGGCATTCGCACACGATTTACCATAAATCGGAATTTCGTATATAAGGTAAAAGTCGGAGGCCAAATGTTTTCACAATGCAGCGCTCGCTTTGTAATCTTCGAAATACGCGGATTGGGTGCAGTAGAACACATCGGGCCAAAAAGTTGACCCTAAGTGTAGAGTCTACGTAAAGGTGTGTTTTTGTATTTGCGTGAATGGTCACCACGGGATCCCGATGGGCGATCAGCTCTGAATCCGATCGGGCAAAAAAAATCGATAATATGCGATGCTTGGCGATAGGCTTACCACCTATCACGTTGTAGGACTTACCTTGTGTCTGCGGTTAGTCGTGGGAGTCCTGGTTGTGCTTCGGCCTATCTCTTCGATGATATGGGCGTGAAGAAACTTTTTTGGGATCTGAGATTTATCCCTAATATCTTGATTCTATTTAAAATATTTATGTGTATCGCCTCCTTCCTATGTATATTGTGTTTCGCCGGATTCAATGCATATATGTGTTTTTTTTTAATTTTCTAAAAAAAACAATGTTGCATGCGATTGAAAAGACCCGGTTGACAATAGACCACCTATGACATTGTGAAACTTTTGTTTTTTTTTGTTTTTTTCTGTATGGAATGCTACTTGCACGCTGTTATTAAAAACCAGAGTCGGTAAGATTATCCTTCAGGTTGCTTACGAACCCCTTTCATCTTTGGTATGGTCTGTATATCTTTGCCATCAAGAAATATGTCTGTTTTTTTCTGCCAATCCTAAAGAAAAGACAAGTTTTAGCTCGCCCTTCACAAACAACTTAGAAGACAGATTATTTCTTTTAGCACCAAAAGATCGTACGTAGAAGAAGGACGCTGGTTTAAATCCATGCACATTGAAATGTCATTTTTTTATTACAAAAATCTTTAATATATTGCATATCTATTGATTTAAAGTCAGTTTTCCAAAGCAATTGTGTGATTTAAAAATAAGAACGTTTTCTGTGCTTGATAAATAAATTTCAAATTTATCCAATCACAGATTTAAAAAATATGTCAAATTGAAATTATATGAAAATGTTATTATACTCTTGCTACAGACTAGTAAGAGTACTTCACGTTATTTTTGCTAAATATTTTGTAGATATGAGTTCTTGTGACTAATTGCTCCTTATGCCAATCTCTTATAAAATATAATAATTTCTGTAATGTAACAATACTTTAATTATTGTATACATATATTAAAATTAAAGAAGACAAGCCTACTGCATTTTTTTTTGTCGGATCTTCTCAGTATGTGGACGCATTCCAATCCGGTGGTAGATTATAACAGTATATAGACGCGTCCACAAGAGCCTTTTGTATGAATATAGTAAATATAGTGAAATAATACGATTTAAAATTTTAATTCTGAATTCAGTTTATATTGTAATCTCTTCTAATTGGTGGATATTTAAATATACGTATTGATCTACAATCGAGTATTTACCAGAGCTATTGTATAATTAAAAATATACGTTCGAACTGGATCTTTCGAATATCAATATTCATGAAGACTACCTTATAGTATTACAAAATATACTCTGTGGCATGGAAATATGGTTGTTATTTGAATGTTTTTAGGCTACATCTTTGTTGGAGACGTATGTGTATTCATTACGAACCAAGTCACCTCTGATCCGACGTCCGTTTCAAAGAGCAAATAATATCAAAGAAAAACAAACTCTAGATACGGTTTTTTGTGGAGACAATATTAGCTTAAAGATCATATAGATTTCATAGGTTTTTTTAGTAGTAGAAATCGTTTATTACCAGAAATAATATGTAACTAGCATTATAAAAAAAGTAATTTAAACTATTCAACACATATCATGGGCATGGATGGTGGTGGGTTAAAAAACTATAAAAATAATTTTAAAAAATTACGTAATTAAATAAACTAAATGTTCTGTGTTCAAAATATGTTTGTGACCGGGATGTTAAGCTTACTGTCATTATAGCGGCAGGAATAGGTAAATGGTATCCCGTAAATCCCTAAACGGGATACTACGGCCACTACATGATGATGACGTTATTAATAATGATATCGTCAAGATAAATAATAATTCATATTATACGAGTAAGTTAAACTCCAAATTAGTAGTGGGTTGTTGATAAAATTTATATGGACCATTGCGAAATCATAAGCTGTTTTCGAATAAAAATGCCAAATCGCGAAGTGGTAATAAAATAATAAATCTGTTTTTGAGCTTAATTTATTACTTGGCGAGGTCAGAAGTACTGCGTAAAAGAAGTATTAAGTATTTTTATTATGATAGAGGACTTGGAATTTACTTTTCGCTTTATGGTACCGTTTAAAGAAGAGGCAGCGCTATACCGCATATGAACACCTGTGACGTTTTTACGATGACTCCTTACGTTAAACGTTACATTTAAATTAGGTTAAATTAAAAAAGGTTACATTTACATTTTGTACATTTTGCGTGGTATGTTGAGAAGCCACCTGTGCTTCCTGATGTTTTTGCATCTATTACTTCTGCTCCTACAACTACTATCTACTACTTGTCAAATGTCATCAGGACAAAAATAGAGGTCATAATTTGAGTAATTTATGCATTTATTATGTACCAAACAAAGAACTGTGGGATTTTCCAACACAAGTTGATACTGAAATAGTTAATAAGTCAGAAATTCGTTATTTCTTAACAAACAGCTCCAATACGAAAAATTGTAATAGAATCTTTCTACCTCATTCGCTGTCTACGACTTAAATAATCTATGACTATAACATGTTTATTCTTTCCTTCAGGTTCCGTGATATCGCCAATGACCCTTATGTATAATTGATCTCGATCAGAATGTATAAAAAATACATTGAAAAGCTAAAGATTATTACTTAAAGGTATTATTTGTTTATTACAGTGGGGTAAAGTTTATGTAACAATGTAGATATATCATCATCATCGTCATCATCATCATCAGCTGAAAGAGCGCCACAAGTCACATAATATGTAGATATACAATAGGTAGGTATATGTATATATTAAAATAGTAATATATTAATAAAATAAGGTCACGGAGAATTCAAAACTACAATTCAATTCAAAAAAGTTAAGGTGTTTAAATGGTAAGTACTTGGGTACAAGCATATCTATAGGTCCATAAATTATAATATAGGGTAAGTGGAAAATTTGTTGCACACACAAGTATCAATGTGGTTTGACTGTCATCATTGTAGTTGTTAATATACTATAATAATAATAATACTTTATAAGAATAATCTTATAAAGTAACTTATAAGACTGTAATAAAGATTTTCCAAAAATATAAACTACACTACGCTATATAAAATACATAACTTTTAATAGCTGGTTGTTTTCGGAGCAGCAAGATCAGTGGGACAATAGGATTGAATGAAAGCGTTTGTGTGCAGTTGCCTGCGGCTTCGCCCGCGTTTTCACAGTAATTCGTTGTACGATCTGAATTAAAAGTAGCGTTAATGTTAATCCAGGTTACAATCTATGTGTGTTCCAAATTTCAGACAAATCCGTTCAGCCATTCGAGCGTGAAAGAGTAACAAATATACACACGTCCTTAGAAACTTTCGTATTTATAATATTAGTGGGACTATTAGGATGACAAAGGGCATGCCGAGTTTATTCGGTCATGTGGAAAGAATGAGAGATGAAAGATTAACAAAACAGACATACAACGCGAATGTGGATGGATTTAGGTACCCGCGGAGACCTCGGTTGACAGTTCACGACAAAATCACTCGGATATACTTAATCCAATGATGGTTTTGAGAGTTTATGAAAATGGCCTATTTTTATGAAAAGAGTAATGTATGCATAGGAAGTTTGGCAGGTCTGCAAGGTCGTGACACCTGGCACTCGATACTCTCTGCCTATATCATAAGGGATCTGTTAGATATTGATAACAGTATTTTTTATTATAATATTGGAAGGCAAACAAGCAGACGGATTTCCTGATGGTAAGAAATTCAGGCCGCCTAGAGACACCAAAGGTGGTAATGATGCGTTGACAACCTTAGGCTGGGATATTAGGAATCGAGCAAAAGTACGTTTATTGGCTACCTTATCGGCAAGCGCTGATATTATGGCGGCAGGAATAGGCAAGGCGTTGGTACCAACCCGTCGAGTTGCTGCGAGACTACCACCTAGTCAGATGTCACGGGGCAAGTGACGGTAAGCTTATGCCCGTCTTTTACGAGCTTCCTGACACAGGAAGGCAGATAGTTTATTCTACAAAGGAGCCAGGACCAACACGAGGAAAAAAACATTTTTTTGTTTAACTTTTAAGCGATTCTTAAAAGAAGAGACTTATCAATTCGACTATACGTTGTACTTTAGCGTAAATTAAACTCATAACATACTCACTAACATTGTGACTCGAAATATGTTAAATACGTATAAGATTAGGTATAACTCAAAATAAGAGTAGAGTGTTGAAAAAATTGGTTTGGGACCGATACCGGGATCATTAATCACCGTATTGCTTGCTAGTAGTGGAATATACTAGTAGCTTTGTTTGCTGGATTATTCCATACCAGCGACCCGCCCCGGTTTCGCAAGGTTATGAAATATACTTATAAACCTTCCTCTTTGATCACTTTATCTATTAAAAACCGCATCAAAATTCGTTGATTAGTTTTAAAGATTTAAGCATACAAAGGGACATATGGACAGAGGAAGCGACTTTGTTTTATATTATGTAGTGATGTGGAACCAGATAGACCTAGGAAAAACTCAATCTAACTGATATTGACTTTACGGCTAACACCATGTCAGTTTTCGCTATTTTCATGATTAAGAGGCTAGAGAAGCCAGTAAATTTAGACATCTTAAGTTGCCAACACAATAACTGTCTTCCATACTTATAGGCTGCATTTATTTCTAACCTTCAGGCAAATCTCATTTTTATTATTCAAAAAACATTTTGTATCTTCACGCCTATATACGCCACGCCCCGAAGTAGTAGGCAGAGGCACAACCAGGGCGGCACCCATAGCTAGCCGAAGAAGATGAAATCCCACAAAGTCATAGGTGGCAAGCCAGCCAGGCGCATATCCAATTGCTCGGCAACATTATCCTTATTAGAAAATTGACAATACACAATTTTTATTACTTTTGTTGCACGACTCGGGGAGCGAGCCTGGGACCTCTATAAGTCAATTCGACGCATGACCTCTGGGCCACAGAGGCGATCCATAAACCATAAACCGTTAAACCGATGACCACCTAGGTTACCACCTACTAAAATTTGATGGAATGTCTTCGCAGCGACTCGCCTGGGTTGGTACCACCGCCTTATCTATTCCTGCCGTCATAACGTCAATGCTTCGTCGAGGCCTAACAATCCCGGCCTAAGGTTGACAACGCACCATTACCACCTTTGATATTTTTAGGCGGCGTGATTTTCTTGTCATCAAGAAATCTGTGTGCTTGTTTGCCTTCCAATATCATAAAAAAAATAAGTTTATCAGCGAACAAAATAGTCTTTATTATTAAATTCTTTCTCTGTTTGCTGCTGGTTAAAGGCCTGTCCAAATTCATGTATCAAAGATCTTCACCCGTTTGATCTAGTAGATAGAGTCCATCTTCACCAGATGGAGTAGCAACCTTGACTAGGTTGCTACTCCATCTGGTGAGTGGTCTTATTAAACTACAACGTTATTCAAGAAGGTAGTTCATTTAGTGAAAAGAAATAATAGACACTTACCTATATAGTGGCCATAGGCTTGCCACTTATCACATTGTGGGACTTAGTGTCTTCGGCTAGTCGTTCTTAATTTTCGTAACTTAATTTTTTTCTTAGTCGTTCTTAGTCAATTAGGTATTATTTCTCAAGTTTTTTTAGAAAATATTAAAACTGAATTAAATTGCATAATAATGACAAAATAAAACAAAGGAGGTTAACCATCCCTTTGTAAGTTAAACGATTCTTTGTAACGGTTAAATGTGTAATTTTAAAACTGTTTTTAAAATGAATTAAAAAACAAAGAAATGTTTCTAAGAAAGAATTAGGTTTTTAATCTTTGTAATGTTAAGGCGAAGTGCAGATTATCGGACTGAATCGCGATCACTTGATATAACGTAGAATGAAATGTTTTAGTGGACGTAGAATACATTTGAAATTGTTTTAACCCTCAAGAGAAAATGAGGAGTGTTATATTGATATTGATGAGAGGTGTTGATAAGTTTAATGTGTCTGTGTGTTTGTGTCTGTCCGTGGTATCATAACTTTTTAACGGATAGACCGGTTTTGATGTCGATTTTTCTTTCAAAGACATGATTGAGGTAGTTCCTAATTACATTAGGGATAAGTGTCGTTGGGGGTTATTGAAAATGTTTAATTTTAATGTCATTATATTTACATAAATAAGAAATTATGTTTTTTGCAAATTTTTAGTAGAAAAAACCTTTATATCACTTAATTTATTTATTTTGATTGTATCTAAAAAACCTCAGTTTAGTTGTGTGTCAGTATGTGGCTGTATATGTTATAATATACATTTTGCAATAGCCCCGACGGACTAAATCAATATTAAAAGTTCTATTTGTAAGAATAAAAAGGAAATGTTTATTTAATCCATTGTATGTACAATATGATAATGAATACCCATTTCCCACCGTAATCGCATCACTCGTAAACGGACTTTGTTAGATAAGTCGATCGTCAGGATAAGATTAATGTTAATGTTCATAGTTAGTTTAGGACAATGTCTGTCCACTTAGCTAATTTTCTAATAAAAACAACGTTGTTCGTTATAAGACAAGTGTCGGTTGGCGATAGGATTCCTACCTATCACATTAGGTATGAGACTTAGTGACTTTGGCTGGTCGTGGCCCGTGGGTACCCCGTTTGCAATTCTACCTACCTCTTTCGGGACATAAAGTGAAATATATTTCTTTGATGAGTATGCGTTTTAGAAGTTGTTACAAAAATATTTGTTTATTATACCAATATACTGTAGTGCGTAAATATTTTTAAATTTAAAGAAGTGTGAGGATAGTTTTATTACTTTTTCTCATATGTAAGAATTCTCACTCAATTTTAAGCACAATACGAATGGTGTAAATAATGTTTATTTATTTATTGATACCTTTTAATTCGCTATGTAATATGCTATGTAAGTATAACGGTATGTAGATGGCGAACTTATTGATTTATTATTAGTGATGTAAGTATACCCAGTATACCTAAGGTAATGATTACAAAAAAAAACTGGTCAGTGAATATGATTACGATCGTGTGATCATAGCTTAATTTTATTTTTATGTAAAAGGTACATGACGTAGATGTTCTTTATAATGTAAGTCAGTAAATATAATTAAACAGTTTGAAAGAATTTTACACAACGCACAAATACATAACTTCCTACTGCGATTGTTTTTTAGGTAAGGAGTAGGTCAAGGTGTAGTGTGATAGAAAAATCAACACAATGTGTATTAATATTCATGACGGTTTTTTTACACTCATTTGGCATTATCATGACTAGTAATTTTGTCAAAATTAGACCTAATTATCATTGTTAAGGCGATTAGTTGTAGCAGCTGATTCTTGTCTGGATATGTGTTTTATTTGATTAACTTATGTTTATTAATTTTTTTTGTAATATTGAAAGACAAAAAAGCAAAAGCATTTCCTGATAGTAAGAAATTCACGCCGCCTTGAAACACCAAAGGTGGTAATGATGCGTGGCCAACCAGAGGCCGGGATGTCACGCCTTTAGCAAAAGTAAGGCAACTGACTATGTTGTCCTCCTAACCGGAACACGTCAACGGCTCGCACAGACGTTATGACGGCTGGAATAATCTATTGCGATGTAATGAGGACATGATGTAAGACAAGTCTACAGATAAGGATTCCAATTGTGTGTTGCCCACCTGAAACTAGGCTAATATTTTTTTTACAAGCAAGTCTACTAACTACCTTACACTTAAAATCAGAACTAAGCAATGGTCCACATATGGCACCAGGAATACTTATGGCGGTGTTTTAAATTGGGTCAGTAGTCGCAAGCTCAACCTTTCATTAAAATTTAAATATATAAGTCCTCTGTTTTCTTTAACTTTAGAAAGAGTATTTAGGGTAAATACTTTAGATTTTGCTTGACTATGCTTTCAGGGTCTTGGTAAGTAAAGGTTATCCCATCAAAGACATTTCCATGTAAAATGTGACAAAACGAGACACTGTCAGTTTGTCATATTAGATGTCATGTAAGCCAAGCTTCTCACTCTAAACTACCTAAAAGCTAACGCACTAACTCTAAAAGCTCTAACTAATTAAAATATGTGGCTTAGCTGTTTCGTCACTATTAGAACTTTAGTATAATAGCGAAATAGAAAAAAAGCGCTTTTACAGTACTTGCGAAAACTTAGTGATTAAGTTCTGTAAAATTTTTACACTTAGAATTAAGAGGTTTTAAATTATTATCTTCTTTTGCCTTCTTTCGCGTCTGTGGTCTAGCGGTCCCGCGTCGGACTTAGCTATTTTGGTCCTAGGTTAGATCCCCGGATCGGGCAACAAAAAAAAGAAAATGTATATTTTCAATTTTCCAATAAAAGTGACATTGCCCGGGAATGAATTGTGTCCTATTGGAGATAGACTTGCCACCTATCACATTGTTGGACTTAGTGTCCGACTAGTCCTATCCTATATCAAAGATTACGCACTTTTGATCGTTTAGTTAACAAACAATATTTAACAAACTTTAAATCGTTAAAAAGTATCTAAAATAGTTCTTTCGAGTAAACTCTTTTTTTTATGTGCTGAGATATCAAACAACCACACGATTATCCTGATAGTAAGAGATAACTTTGTCCTATAGACACCATTGATGTTACTGCTTCGTTGCTGCCCTAAGGCCAAGGTGTGCAAGTCTACCGTCTACCTTATCCACTGAGCCGGAACCCGGGCAAGTTACTATACAGCACTCTTACGGCCAATGTTAATAATATTTCTCTAAA
>NJDD01005886.1:66163-80475 GCA_002245505.1 Calephelis nemesis
TGCCTGGCAGTGCTTCTGCTTACCCCTTCGGGGATATGAGCGTGATGGTACCTTAGGATAAAACCCTAGTGATGTGATCGTATCTCAACCTAGGTCTCTCCAAATCTCTGTAATCATCCACATTCGAGGTGTACATCTCTTTTGTCAATCTGTCACCATTTCGAAACTCATAAAAAACTACCACAAAAATTAAAATAAAAATGAATATGAAATGAAGAACGTCAAGATGTTGAAAAAAATGTTAATAAAAAATACTCAAAGATCGTCTTTGCTTACCAATTAATAAAAGTTTTTCAATTATTATAAGAAAAAGTGTAGAAGTGTATTGTTTTTGCAGCAATTAAGTACTAATTCATTGATTTTTTTTACACCAACACGATAATTTAGTACACTGAACCTCAGCCCATCTGATACATGTTGCGAAAGAGATCAAAGATATAAGTGTACTATGTTAGGAAGTGCCTATTCACTCTCTTCTTAAACACGTTCAAATTGCATGAATTACTTAGGAACTACTTAACACATAGGGTGTCCCGTGATAAAAAGATCCAGTTTTTAGCCATTCGAATGATAGAAGAGGAAACAAATCTCTTAATTTCGTCTAAGTAAAAAGGTGTAGATAAATAAATTCAATAAAACTGCCAAAACCGACTCCAACTATTTCATTGGCTACGGCCGCGGCGTCGCGATTTGTTTATTTTTGTTTCGAAAGATAGCAACTGTTTCTGAAATAGTCTCACTTGAATTTTTTAGACATACTACTACTAGTTTTTGAGTTACACTTAACAATGCAAATATTTTTTCACTTACCTCCTATAACACCTCATATAGGACCAAATCGTAATCATTACCTGTCTTTCTAAAAGGAACCATTGAAATCGGTTAGCTATTAGCCAAGTAATCGCATAATAAACACGCACACAAAAAAACAATACAGCCTTTTGATAAACTCCTCCTTTTTTGTAGTCGGTTAAAAATAAAGACAAGAGCTAAGTTTACAACAATGTATATCACTCCCAAAGAATAAGCTCTACATAGTACATACAAACACCTAAAACATAAAGCAAATGACCTTTAACCAGTATTTTCCAGAAAGCAGAGCAAATATATATCTTACGGCGTTGAGAATAAGGCGAGATGCACAGATCAGATCTATCCAGAGAGACAAGGACGCAAGATATTTGAGATTAGAGTTGGTATTGATCGCCGCCCGCCCAGCGCGGGGAAGCCATTCGCTTAATCTCGCTCCGTGTCTGTCGGGGGCGGAATTCAAATCGCTTTTCTTTGGAAGTATATATTAAGCTGGGTAATGGTTCTTAGTGATTGTTTTCTATTGAAGGCCGTTTTTGAATATCTTTTGAAATTATCGCTTTTGTGATCTAGGGGTCCGGTGACTTGATTTTTTGAGGTCTCGGGTTCGATCCCTGGGTCGGGCAACAAAAAATATTTTATTTTAAATTTTCTAATAAAAGTAACGTTATCCGGGAATATGTGCCCGATTGGCAATACCCTTGCCACCCCTATTAAGGGGCTTAGTGTATTTGGCTAGTAGTAGGTACACTGGTTATGCCTCTGCCTGCCTCGGTGATATGCGCGTGAAGATACTCTATTGTCTCGAAATAATTTTATTATTAAAATCGTTGCTGAAAGTAATTAGGTTATAATATTTATATTTTTTAATTAATAAATTATGAAGACGTATTAATCAAGTCATACCAAAAAGAATATTAAAGTTTATTAAATATGTCCACACCGCTATGCGGTGGATTGAGAATTTAATATGATCAAAATTTTTTTAATAACTTCTTAACCTCTTATCTTCTATTTTTCACTTCCAGAACCTCTAGAACTAGGTTGATTTGTAAGCATCACAAGGCACTCTATGATCAGCCTACCACGCTAGAAAAATGGCGTGATAATATATGTGTATGTGTGTAACTTCTTAATATATATGTTCCGCTACGTAACTTACATAGTTACGTAATCAACTGATTTTCATAAGCTTTATTTCGAAACAGATATTGTTAGCGTTAGACTTATAAAGTTTTACATATTTTAGCTTTAACAGGCAAACTCAGAGACGTCAGTTTTTGTACTGAAAACTAGTTATCCCGGTAAACCTCGTTCCACCCATTCAATTTGTATGGGAAAAATTATTATGTTTTTCCTAGTTTCATCGCAGTTTTTCTCTTTTTCTTATCTCTTAAACCTTCCTTAGACTTTAACAAATAATTTAAGATCAAAATTAGCCAAGTCAGTTCAGTCGTTATCAAGTTTTAGCGAGACTAAAGAACAGCAAATACATACATACATATCTTCACGACAAGTCCCTTACGGAGTAGGCAGAGAGTAACGAACAGCAAATGATTTTGATATACATAGATAATAATAAATAATGGGGAGTTTTGGCGCCATCGTGAACGAAGCTGGTCGTAATTTTTTTATTATTATTGAATCTGGTATTTATATTGAGAGAAATTGGTTAATTTAGGTGGGAATTAGATTAATTTTGTTCAGTGAAAGTGGACAAATGAAATAATCATGAAGAAACTAGTGTATAGTCTATTTCCTGGCTGCCGTCAAATCTCACTAGATGAGCTTGAGTAACGGAGCCACCGCCTTACTCAAGATCTTGACCTGACATGACTTTGTACATAGTGACTAAATGTATAAGAATTATTAATAATAACTAAGTTGACATTGGCAAAGTAAGTCGTGAAAAACGATAGAAGCCATGTTTATAAAAGAAGAAGAATAAATAATGACAATAAAAAAACAACGAGTTTTTGGCGTCATCTTGAATGAAAATGGTAGTAATTTTTTCACAATTATTGAATTTAGTGTAAATTATGAGTAAAATTAGTTAATTTAGGTGGGAATTAGATTAATTTTGTTCAGTGAAAGTGTATAAATAAAATAATCATGAAGAAGTTAGTGTATCGTCTATTTCTTCGCTGCCGTCAAATCTCACTAGATGAGCTTGAGTTACGAACCCACCGCTTTACTCAAGACCCTGACCTTAAATGACTTTGTACACAGTGACTAATTACTGCAAAAAATTATTTATAATACCTAACTTGACATTGGCAAAGTAAGTCGTGAAAAACGAGCGAAGCCTTGTTCATAAAAGAAGAAGAATAAATAATGACTGATGAAAACAATTGACGTCTTTGACAATGGGCGCAAGTTTTCAAAAAGATTTGACGTAAGTAAATCTAGCATACTCTGAAAAATAAACATGATAAAAAAACAGTACTTTGGCGGTAGGAAGAGATAAAATAATGGTATCAGTTCGAGGATCGGCACCGAACTCTACTTATCGCTTCGAGCTTACATTAAACCTGCCTTATAGGTGTCGAATAAAATTAATTTATATCTGTTTATTTCAATGTTTATGAGCTTAGCTTCTTTCTTTTTACCGACTACGAAATAGAGCATCATCGATGACTGGGATTCAAAACCTAGGCTTTCCGTAGAAATGTTGCTTCAGTCAGTGTTTCCTACCAGGAATAGTCTAAGAAATTGTAGGGTTTAATACCTGCCACAACCACTCCCTGGAGATCTCTACCAGCTTTTCCGATTGATTTTACCTCGTACAACACCTTCATGGAACTAACAATGGCCACATTTTCAAACGGATAAAACTCAGGAATCATCAAGAGAACAGAATTACTAATTTTAAAATGATCACTTACTTACATCAATAAGATCACTAAAATCTTACAAGACCAATTACCAGTTTGCCTCTACGTAACAAAACGTTACCGTTATAGATAAAACATTTTTTCTCTCATATTTGATATTTTCCATCGTCGGCGCTTGGTAAAAATTTCAAATATTTATATTTTAAAGAAACACTTATACTGTTTTACGTATCACTTTTAATTTATTATTTTATAAATAGCCTACCAGTTTTACTTATGCCAGCATCATCAGGGCTAGAACGTAAACTAAGTTTAAACTAAGTTGCAGTACAAGTGTTTCTTTATATAAAAAAATATACATATTTTGTTTTCATAACCAAAGAGTATCCAATGCCAAGTGTTAATTCCTTCAAACGATTTTTCATACAAGCTGGTTTCGGAGACTTAAAAAAATATTTCTAATGAAACCAATCGGATTGTGCTACAACATTCCAATGATTAATATTTTGCAACACTCCGATCAATGATTATTAGATCGTGATAATTGTGTTGCTGGAGCAGGATGTATGCAACGTTTTTTTATCGTATGTTTCTTGTTATTCTGCTTTTTCAGGTTTCGTGTAGTAACATGCTGGTTTACAAAGGTTGTTATGTAATTCAGAGATAATATTTCATTCGTTTATTTTTAGCACTTATAGTGTTTTAGAATTCTAATATATTTAAACATTCTTCTCATTTAAAATTCCAATCATGAAAATGCCGGTAATTTTTAACAGACTCGGAAAAGGAGGAAAATATCTTCACGCCCATATCTCCGAAGTTGTTGTCAGAGGCATAACTACCACGACTAGCCGAAGATACTAAATCCTACAATCTGATAAGTGGCAAGCCTATCGCCAACCGGGCACATATATCCAATCTCGAGCGACATTTATTAGAAAACTAGCTGCTCCGGCGAACTTCGTTTCACCCGTTCAGTATGGAAAATATTGAAGTAATATTTTTCCTATTTTCCCTGCAACTTTCCCAGCATTTCTTTTCATAAAAACCTTCTCCTGGTAATAACAAATACAATAAAAAAAAATTAGCCAAATCGGTCCCGTCGTTCGGAAGTTATGCGCTTAACAACACATTTAGCGATTCATTTTTATATTATAGATTGAAAAAACCAAATTATTTATTGTTGCCCGACCCGGGATTCGAACACGGGATCCCATGCTCATGGGTGCATCCCATGGTCTAGTGGTTCAGGTGTTGGACTTTACCAACACTGAACCACTAGACCACAGAGGCGATTAGTCATGAAAATGGCGTTAATTTTTAACCGAGTCAGAAAAGGAAGAGGTTGTTAATTCGACTGTATGTTTTTTATTTTGTTTTTGTATGTTTCGTATGCAATGTCTCCGTCAATAACCAATAAATGGTAATTTTTTTTTGGAAAATGGCTAATCTTTTTGTCAACCTCGCGGTTTTTACAACTTCACCTAGCTTTAAGAGATGGAGATTGTTTTTTTTAGACTGATAGGTCACAATTCCGATGTGGTCTCATACTATGTTTATCGTTAATTTTTTATCTACCTTGACGTCCTTAGCATATTGTTGCAGTTTTACAGAGTTTAATTATGTTGATCATGTATTAAACTAATTGTTATTTATTGCTTTCTTCAATCAACAATAATAATAAAGTAGGGCAGTAAAAGAGCAGGCAACGCATAGTTGTTATCGCCCATTGGTCATAATTCGGCCATAATAAATTTTAATGTCTTTTCATATGTCATTTTTCCATCTTCATTTCTCAAGGCCAACCATGTACTTTGTTTCCAAACTTTTTAGTGTAATCTGTGGTCTTTTATCGTTATCATCAATATATTTGTTTGTGTGTGTCAAATGCATGGTAGTGTGGGAAATGTTTTATTTATTGATTTAATGTACTTTATAAATTATTATGGAAAAGTATTAGCGTTCCGAACTTCTCCTACACATAAGTATGCCAAATTTTGTGCTCCTGCGTCCACGCAACTTTCGTAAAAAGGGGTCCAAAGTTTTGACATCACGTAGTAATATATAGATTGAATCTAACCCCAAATTAAGCAAATGATATACTTGTGTTACTTATGGGTGCTAGTCAACGATTCTAATAAATAGAAATACTTGAATATACTCCAGAACAAACCTAATAAACACCCAGACCACATAGACATCCAAATGTTCATCATACAAATGCTTGACCCCGTCGGGAATCGAATGCGAGTCTCGCGGTTGATCGATGTAGTTAGGCGCTAACGCTAGCCACTCGATCAACGATTTGACGTAGTTATGAACAAATTATTACCTCATATAATTACGTGCAGTATAGCAGTTGGTACATTACAGGATCAAAATTAGAAAAATAAATTATTGAATCCTACTAATATTATGAATGTGAAAGTTTGTTAGGATATGTGTATGTTTGTTACTTTTTCACGCTCCAATGGCTGAACGGATTTATCTGAAATTTGGAAAACAGATAGACTGTGACCTGGATTAACATATAGGCTACTTTTAATCCCGATCGCACAGCTGGTTTCTGCGAAAACGCGAGTGAAGCCGTAGGTAACAGCTAGTATGGTAATAATTGAATTTAGCATCGTATTTAGTACGTATTCAAATAGAGTATGTACCTACGTAAAAGTCACAAAGAGGGCACGGAAGCAGTGAAAGCTGTTGGAATATTAATTATCGTCAGCCACCCTCTAGGGCGGGGCCGCGCCTGGCACCAAACCTCCTAAGATAAAGATATTAGTCTCGGGCTACACTCTTTTAGATACAATTTTAGTATATTTAAATATCAGCACTTTTACCTGTACATGGGTTAAATTTTCAAAATTTTCATGACAAAAATTCAGTCTATTCAAACTTATTTTTTTTTTATGATATTGGAAGGCAAACAAGCAGACAGACCTCCTGACGGTAAAAAAATCACGACGCTTAGAAACACCAAAGGTGGTAATGGTGCGTTGCCAACCTGAGGGCGGGATGTTAGGCCTCGAGCAAAAGTAGGTTTACCGGCTAGCTTACCCTCCAAACTGGAACACGTCAA
This sequence comes from Calephelis nemesis, assembly GCA_002245505.1. NCBI lineage: Eukaryota > Metazoa > Arthropoda > Insecta > Lepidoptera > Riodinidae > Calephelis > Calephelis nemesis. The sequence continues at coordinate 72,887 of NJDD01005886.1, forward strand.
GGCGACAGGAATAGGTAAGGCGGTGGTGCGAATCCGGGTGATTCGCTGCGAAACTCTACCACCTAGTCAGATGTCAGATGTCACGGTGTTAGTGACGGTAATCCTATGCTCACCTTTGACAAGCTGTCTGGCAGGAAGGCAGATGGTCTATTCTGCATAAAAGCCCGGACCAACACGGGGAAAAATATATATAAATATAGTATATATTTTAATATCAGCACTTTTCCCATACATGGGGGAAATTTTCAAAATTTTCATGACAAAAATTCAGTCTACTCAAACTTAGTTATTAACTATTAACTTAAACTAATTTAAAACATCCGTGGCCGCTTTTATTTTTTGTTTTCTCCATTTAACATAGACAAAGGAAAAAGGCTTTTTGTTAGGAACGCTCTATAAGTAACATGGCGGTTGGCGTTGTTGTTAGTAGTTGGTGACACAGTTCTGTTTAAAATATTGTTTTAACATAATTCTAAAATTAAAAAAAAATAATAAACCCCCAACGAAACCTATATGAAATGTAGTTAACCGTCTCGATCTCGTCTACTTTCAAACAAAAATTGTCGAAATCGGCAGGCTAGGATACCATAGACACATACTCAGACGGACACATGAAACTTATGACACCCCTCTTTTTAATCGAGTTTTAAAATATTCTTTAAGTAGTTCTTTAAGTAGTAATAGTATAAAGCCTTTTAAAATCAGGTAAATTTTTGATGATAATAATGATACGATAATAATAAAAAACGATGATAATACATATCACATTATCATACTTCACCCAGAAATGCATTTATCTGTATTCATCACAAATACTGGACTCCATTTGCTATCGAACCCGTGCTTCATCAGCGTTGTACGTGTACACCAGCCTCTCAGTTAGAGATGATTTAAAATGGTGGGTTTTTATAACATACAAATGGAAATGTCGCCTCTGTGGTCTAGCGGTTCAGGTGTTGGACTTGACTGCATGAGGTCCCGGGTTAGAATCCCGGGTCGGACAACAAAAAGAAAATTTGGTTTTTCCAATTTTCTAATAAAGGAAAAAATGTTGCTCGGGATGGGATATGTGCGCGGTTGGCGATAGGCTTGCCACCTATCACATTGTGGGACTTTGTGTCTTTGGATAGTCGTGGGTGCCCTGGGTGTGCTTCTGCCCACTTCTTCGGGGATATGGGCGTGAAGATACTTATACTTACTTAACAAATGCAAATTCTTAATATTTTAGTAAAATGATAACTATTAGTTTAAACCTTGAAGCTCTACTACCTACTAAATCTTAATCCATTTAAAACCTCTATGACACCGTTTATTTTTTTGTTTCCCTCATTTTACATAGACAAAGGCTTTTGTTAGGAAGGCTTTAATATGGCGGTTGGCGTCTGACAGTTCTCGTCGCCCTTTGTGAGTTCTCTATTGTAGTATTTATAATGGAGGGAGGGACCTCCTACATACACGTCTAGCATGAATATATACCGAATACAAACACAAATTTTAAGTCAAATGCTGGCTCTAGATGAAAACATTTTAAAATCGCGATGTGCAGAATTCTAGTTTTTTACTAGTTTGTGATCGCGTGTTTGTACGTTTTTCTTTTGATATTGGAAGACAAACAAGCAGGTGGATTTCCTGGTGGTAAGAATTCACGTCGCTTAGAGACACTAAAGGTGGTAATGGTGCGTTGCCAACCTGAGGCAGGGATGTTAGGTCTCGAGCAAAAGTAATATTACTGGCTACCTCATTCTCCGAACCGGAAGACGTCAATCACAAAGCAGTGACTTTATGGGGGCAGGAATATGTAAAGCAGTGTTACCAATCCGGGCGAGTTGCTGCGAAACTCTACCAGTCATGATTCTTGTGTCTTCAAGACAATGCTCGCCTTTTAAGAGCTGCCTGGCAAGAAGAGCAGATGGTTTATTCTGTAACGGAGTCCGAACCAAAACGGGCAGCACGTGACTCTGATTTTACATTATTAGAAGACACATGGTCTATTCTGCAAAGTAGTCCGAACCAAAGTAGGCAGCATGTGCTTGTGATTTTATATTATTAAGACGTATCCACGCCTCTATTTGCCTGATTTGATAAATATAGCTTAGATTTAAAAGCCTCTATTAAAATTGATTTTGAAGTTTTCCTAGAAGCATAACGATGTATAAGGGTTTCTGACCTGTATCAAAGTACATATTTCTAAAAACATACTTTGTTACTTAAATTTTGCAATCGCATTTGCTGTAAATTTGTTTATTTCTGTCTAAATGAATAAATAATGTTCATTTACTTACATTATGTACTCTATTTATACATGTATTCATTACATTCATTGTGCTTGAATGAGCCCTTTGGAAAATCTTAACCAATGAGGACTTTGCAGCAAATAGTACACGATCTCATTGCAGAGATACAAAATTACTGCGTGCTTTTATTCTTCCACACTAAAACAACACGACTTTCATACAAAAATCCGTCGTTACTATGCATTTTCCTTTACAAGTGAAAATCGTGACATACGACATTCTTGATATTGGTAAAAAATAAGATCGATTCTCTTAAAAAGGAAACGAAGATTCGAATAAATACTTTATTCCAACGTGATAAAGCTAAAAATTGTTTGAAGTCGGGTCATTTGTAGACCAATTCAAATATGGAACACTCAAAGATGGTTCTCTAGGGAAAAACTGAGGTGGTGTTCAAACGGTTTTCATTCTTATTAGCATTGATATATTATGAGCGTAGAGGTTGAAATTGGCTTGAGTTTTTTTAAGTTGTAATGTTATTGAAGTGGTTGGTTTGGAAGATCGATCTCCAGGGAGAATACGGGGCCACGTCAGATATCGTGAGTTCAAAATGTTGTATGTGTACGTTACTATTGGTAACTCTTGGTAGTTAGGTAAAAAAGTACTTTTCCCAGAAATTCGTTTTCAGAAATAGGTATGAGTCTTTGTTTTAGCATTGGTATAAAGTTACTAGATAGGTATTAGGTACTAGTTGCTAGATTGATAAACGACCAAATATTTAACTTTTCATACATAATTAAATGAATTATAGACTTTGTTGTTAAATTTAAATTTAACACCTCTGTCTAGTGGTCGGGTTTTCAACATGACCATAAAATCCAGGGTTAGATTCCCAGGTCGGATAAAAAAAGATGTGTATTTTTAAATTTTCTAATAAATACTTTGCCCAAAATTATTTAAGTGCCAAGTTGACGATTAATACCTCTCAAATCACAATTTGGTGTGTGGCTAGCCGTGGATGCACTGGTTGTGTATCTGCCTATCTTTTCAGCAATACAGGCGTATAATATAATAATAATTATTATTATTTATTTCATAAAATACGGAGTAATCTTTTACAATAATTGGTAGGAGCCATCTTTTAGGCGTGACAAGCCTGTGCCAGAGGACTCCGCTCTTCTAAAATTACAATTTTCCCTAGCCAGATGTAAACATTATTGAAAATCTAATATAATTTGAAAAATAAATTTTCTTTTAACTAATAAAAGTAAAGCATCATAAACATAATCAGTTTTGTAGTTATAAATATAAATATTTAGATAATATAATATATTATATACTTATAATACCGTTATGTTACGACAACAGCACCAACTACCAGGTCAAATTTAATCCCCTTATAAAATTTCAACCCAACTGGTTAAGCTGTTTAGACGTTATGTGAAATAGTTAAACAAAAGGATAATTTCTTACCTACTACAACTCGTTTTCCCACAGGGATGAACTTTCCCGCTGTAAAAAGAAGCCTATGTTTATCACAGATAGTATCGGCTTCTGACAGTAAAACAATTTTTGATATCGGTTTTTCGGCCAGCCGTGGGTGCCCTGGTGGTGCCTCTGCCTAGTCCTTTGGTGGTGTAGGCGTGAAGATACTTAAGATTAGCATAGAAAAGTAGGTGCGAAGGATTATTTGATCATAGCTTGACTCACTACTCTTTGTAAGTGAAGATACATTTAAATTGAATTGTATTAACGTAATAACATTAAATTGTGTATTTTGAAGTTAAATTAAATTATTGACTTTTAAAACAAAGACAGTAAAAATTAAAACATGAATTTAGCTGTGAAATTGCAATTTAATACTGCGTAATTACATAAATTATTTTTAAGTAAACAAGAACTGTTGAAAGTGTCCTGGAAATATTTCAAGGTTATCGGTTTTCGGTTTTAAAATTTAATACCATCATAAACCGAAACATAACTAGTTTTAATACACATGAATGTAAATTTATTTTAATGAAACAATACTGACTTCAAAAAGCCATTTATGTTATTTTTTTATTTTTGGGTTGGGCTATCCATCTGCTAGGTATTAAAAAAATTCGCCTCAGTGGTCTAACGGTCAGGCGTCGGACTTGACTTGTTGAGGTCCTCGATTCGAACCCCGGGTCGGGCAACAAACAAATTAGAAGATGTACATTTTTATTTTTTCTAATTAAAATAGTGTTGCCGGGGATTGGATATGAGCCCGATTGGCGATAGGCTTGCCACCTATCACATTGCGGGACTTAGTGTCTTCGGCCAGTCGTTGGTGCCCTGGTTATGCCTCTGCCTACCCTTTTGACAATATGGGCGTGGCGTTGATGATACTGTTAAGAGATTTATGTGATAAATAATGAGTCGTGAGTCGTCATTATCTAATCAATGATGTCAGGGTTTCAGATAAAGCCTAGCCATCCACTCAAGTCAGATTTGGCGTCAACGGGAAATACATGATACATTGAATATTTCAGAAATAATTAATTTGTGCCCTTAAACTAAACAAAATGCCACAGAATTTGTCTATTTTTAACTTTTTAACTAACTCCAAAAATGAGGGGGTTCTCAATTCAACCGTATGTTTTTTTTGTTTGTTACGCGATTACTCCGTCAATAGGAAACCGATTTTAATGGTTATTTATTCGAAAGATAGGTCATGATTCCGAGGTGGTTTCATATTAATTTCATCATGATCTCAGTAGTGGTTTTTGAGTTATACTTAATAACGCCTAAATTTTTTCTTTATTTTAATGACGTGTGAAAAATTTAATTTCCATCTTTTGAAAAAGGAATAAATCAAATCGTGACAATAAAAAAGTAGAAGTTGGTTTCTGCAGTTTCACTGCACTTAATATTATTTTACATGTACAAGTATTTCAATAATTATAAGAAACTGCATCGTTTCTCTATAATATCCCTCCTAAACTCAGTTATAGATTTATAGTAAGTGACAATGATGGTGATTCATTCATTCATTTTTTTTATTAACACCTTACAAAATTAGTTTTTACAAAAGGGGAACTTAATAATTTCGGTATACTCCTCCAGTCAACCTTTGGGCTAATAGAGAGTAAAGTTTGTAGGTGTCACCCATGAAAGTTAGTACCTACTAGTTTTTTTTTGAGATGACTAATGTGTCTTCAACCTTCAATTTTTACAACTTCACCTAGCGTTGTGGGCCGAGCAGAGTGCTCAGCCCGAGACATCATTATTTAGATGGATTGGACTGTTCTCTACAACGCCAGCAACAAGGGCTGTCATAGTGGTGGCTCGTCGCTAGCGCAAGAGAGGTCTTCGTAGCCGAGACAAGCGATGGTGCAGTGTAGTGTCCTGTGAGCTTGTGTTATGAGGGAGGCTTGCGTTTGCCGCGGTTGTTGGATCTGGAGGATCCGATAGGACGTGACGGGGTCTCCTTAGTTTAGCGAGAACTGATTTCCGTTATTTAAATTTTTTAAATTAAGATTTTTTAGTGTAATATTTTTTTGTATCTTACTCATTTGTCTATATTTAAGATGTTATGCAAAATGATGGCACAGTCGTTTCACGACTAAAGCCTATAAACAAAGATTAAAAAAATAATAACAAACTATACAACTACTAAATAACATTATATTAGTTAAACTGTACATACTATACAAGGAATTTATATGATTTAAGTAGATTTATACATACCTGATAAAGAATATATAAATAATTAATTACAAACATTACACGTATCTGTTACTTAATGGTTGAAAAAAAACTAAAAATGTCTATTATTTCTACTCGTGATTGCTAGGATGTAGCTCATTTTTCTATATAATATTGGAAGGCAAACAAGCAGACGGATTTCCTGATGGTAAGAAATTTACGTCGCGTAGAGACACCAAAGGTGGTAATAGGGAGTTGCCAACCTGAGGCCGGGATGTTAGGCCTCGAACAAAACCAAGTTTATCGGCTTCCTTACCCTTCGAACAATAGGCAAGGCGGTAGTACCAATCCGGGCGAGTTGTTGCGAAACTCTACCAGCAAGTAGGATGTCACGGTTTTAGTGAAGGTAAGCATATTCTCGCCTTTTATAAGCTGCCTGGCAGGAAGGCAGATGGTCTATTCTGCAAAGGTGCTCGGACCAACAATTTCAATTGTAAGTGATTCTGCTGTTTACAGACTAAACTTATTTTAGATGCGTGCTACCTTCTTTAGTTGAAACAAAAACAAAAGAGGTGGAAAATTTTAGTCATGTTAGATTGTTCCGAACATGTCATCTAGTGACGCTTCTAAGCAACGTTTACCGAGGAATAGCTTGAACGTCTGCCAACGGAATCTCATCTATAGTATCTCTAGGAGACGGTATTTTTTACCATCCGGAAAGAAGCGTGCTTGTTACTATCTCAATACAATACAAAAACTATCAATAAAAACTTAAAACTAACTTTATGACTTAATTCTCACTTAAAATGTATAAAAGTTTTTTTGTCAAATAAAATAATGTTTACAGTTAATAACGGCGTTTACCATGGTAATGGTAATTTAATATAAATTTATTGCTTACAAGAATATCTAAGATAAAAAATAAAAAAAAAATTATGTTTATTTTTTTGTGTATTTTCTTGTGAAATTAATTAACAGCTTAAAATAGGTGTTCATTAAAATTGTTTAAGAATATTATAAGAGAAAAGTATATATGTAAAAATGTGAAATTATTACAAAAATGATAAATGTAAAATGTAATTATTTAATTTATGCATGTTATTTATCTAGGCGTTTGTTAAATTTACATTTAATGAATGACCAATTATTATGTGTTTATACCTACGTGTACTACTGTTGTATGTTTTAGTACACCCTACAATATTCTTTTTCGTTTTCGTTATATTCGTTTTTTTGTAGGAAATTGAAAGAAACAAACAGTTTGGAGATCGAACCCAGGATCTCATGAAGACATATCTAACATCGGACCGCTAGAACACAGCGGAGATTTTTATAAATTAATATTGGCAACCAAGCAGACGGATTATCTGGTAAGAGATACGAGTAATGTATAGACTCTAGATAAATAAATTAATATTCCTGGACAAGTTAACAAATTTAATCTAACTTCAAAGTAAGCAAATTATGTTATGATTGTGTTCGAAGATTCTTATACGTGGAAATATTTAAATAGATGCCAGAATAAATTTAATAAGCACCCAGACCTGGAAATGATGGCATCTAAATGTTCATCACACAAATACCTGCCCCCGTCGGGCATCGAAGTCCAGCCTCGCGGTTAGTCGGTGCAGTTAGGCGTGTACGCTAGCGACTCGACGAAGAAATATGTCTATAAAGCAGAGGTTC
>NJDD01005886.1:88739-115836 GCA_002245505.1 Calephelis nemesis
TTTTCTTTATTACAATATTTATGGCAAGACTAGGTATATATGTGCGTTGATAACACCACTGAATATTATGGGGGTTGATACATGTTGGTGTCAAGAATGTATATATGTGCGTTGATAACACCACTGAATATTATGGGGGTTGATACATGTTGGTGTCAAGAATGTATATACGAGCGTTGATAAGCTCGAATGTTATGGGGGTTGACACATGTTGGTGTCAAGAATGTATATTTGTGCGTTGATAACACCACCGAATATTATGGGAGTTGACTCATGTTGGTATCAAGAATGTATATAAGTGCGTTGATAACACCAACAAATACTCGTATTATCAAAGTAATATCACTTTATCACTAAAAATATTGGGGAAAACCGTCGATTAATTAATTATTGATTACACATTGGTAATTAAATAATTATATCTTCCGTATCTTCTTACGTGTCAGTTGTCAGTATCATAATCCTGATGATAATGTTCCAATTATCTACCCCTGACATCATCTGCCCTTAAGCCAGTTAAGCCTTATGTAGTTCAAGCCGTTTTTCGCCGACTTTAAAACAGGGATGGATTCAGTATTCAAGCCAGGTGTCATATTCAAGGCCATTCAGGGCAGATTAATTTTATAAAAGGCGAACACTATTCAAACTAGCTAGCCTACCCAACCCAACCCTGCCTACGCTGCACTTCATGCCTATAAAATGTTGAATATGTTTTTCTTTCGTTTTTCTCCGTATTGTTATTATCAATACTTTTATCTTACGTTTTTGTCTAAGATTTTTGTATGTTTAATCTCTGTACCTACTGATTCTAAGTTTATATAGTCTCCTCAGACAAAAAAATTGCCTAGTAGATACCCCTTTTGTGTAGTGTGTACTATAAACTAAGATCATATGCTGTTGTTAATACTTAATTGTACTTATTTTGTAGTAAGTTTAATTGTGCAAGATAAAGAGTTAATTAATTAATTATTTCATTATGTTTTTTTATTTAACCAGTTAGTTGTCTTGTCGATTTTTATAAGGATCAACAATCCCGTGGTTTTCTAGTAAGCCTGGGAAGGGAAATCAAGTAAAATATTCAATTTTTGTAGACTTTTATGACGACGACTAGACGAAATTATATAGATAACTGCTACTCTGGTCTTCTTCATAGTATAAACCATCTGCCCTCCTGCCAAGCAGCTCGTAAAAGGCGCGCATAGGCTTACCGTTACTAACGCCGTGACATCCTACCTCCTCCTTTCCTATCCTGGTGGTTGAGTTTCACAACGACTCGCCCGGATAAGTACCAACGCTTTACCTATTCTTACCACCATACCGTCAGTGCTTGCCGGTGACGTGTTCCGGTTCGTCGGGTAAGGTAGCCGGTAACTTACTTTACCTTACTTTTGATCGAGGTCTAACATCCTGGCCTCAGATTGGCAACTCAACATGACGACTTTTGGTGTCTCTAGGCGGCGTGAATTTCTTACCATCAGGAAATCCGCCTGCTTGTTTGCCGTCTAATATAAAAAAAAACTGCATAAGTTTTACTGTGCTTCAATATAATTCATCAATAGACGTTTTGAATGTAAGAAATGTATATCGCCTACGTATGTCAAAGACTCTAGTGTTGTATTACCAATTTGTGGCTAGTATTACTTATCCTTTATCTACCATTTACACCGAAACGGGCACTGGTTGTATTGTGGCAGAAAAAAGTAAGACAGTGGTACATCTAAAGATTTTCCCATCTAGTTTAACTAGCTGAACTAGTGCGAAATTCAGTAAAATTTCTAGACTTTTCACCGAGCAGCGATGGCGTCGTCACACTTCTCTTTTGAAAAAGAAACCTACCAGTGTGCGTTGATAACACACCCGAATATTATGGGGTTGTCGCATCTCGATGCCAAGAATGTTAACGACACCATCGAATATTAGGGGGACAATACATCAGGGTCTTAAGAATGTATGTATGTGCGTTGACAACACCACCGAATATAATGGAGACAACTCATCACGATGTCAAGAATGTATATTACATGTGCGTTGATAACACCACCGAAAATTATGGGGAAATCCATCACGATTATAAGAATTTATATAAGTGCGCTGATAACACCACCGAATATCTTAATTAATTTATATTATCTCTAATTTATCAGTGTAAAAAAATTGAGGAAAATCTTCGTTTAATTAAAAACATCATACTTTGATGACTTAACGAAAGTTTAATTATCTACAATATCTTCTTTCTTGTCAGTTGTCTGTATCATAATCCTGATGATAATGTTCCTATTATTTACTTTCGACCTCGATTGCCCTAGTGCAAGTCGTTTTTCTACCGACTCCAAGCAAGATATCCAGTTGTATTTTGGATTTGACCATCCTGGTTTTAAGCCAGGATGGTCAAATCGAGGTTCATTCAGAACAGGCTAAACTTAATCCCATATTTACTCAACCTTGATCCCCTTCTTGGAGCTACCCTTGCTACAAAAAAGAAAGAGGTTATCAACATCTGTTTTTTTGCACGTTTGCTAATTAGTAGATTTAAGAGTAATTCCAATATTGATAACAAATGAATTTTGATAGTTCTGTGTACGATTCCTCTTTTGAGGAGCTTTTAAAAGAATTTGATCAATATTTGACATGTCGTTTTTGAGTTATGCATATGGACGCATAGTTTGGTTGTTTATTCCGATGATGTAGTTAAGAAATTATGGTTGGGTAGTGCAATTTTAAAAATGTTTTCACGCTCTTATCTCCTAAAAGTTAGTCAGAGGCAACCAGGGCATCCACGACTAGCCTAAGACACTAAGTCCCACATAGGTGGCAAGCCGATCGTCAACCGGGCACATATCTAGTCCCGGGAAACGTTATTTTTATAACAAAATTGAAAATACACATTTTCAGTTTTTTTGTTGCTCGACCCGGGGATCTAACCCGGGACCTAAATAAGCTCAGTCCAACGCGGGACCGCTAGACCGCCTCCATTTATCAAACCCAGGATCTCAAGAACTTAAGTCCGACCGCTAGTTTATTGCGCTTCAATAATTATTCCCCTAGTATTCTTTCAGAACACTTAAATAAAATGAAGGTATGTTTTTTATTCTTCTACCAGTTGTAGCCGTCTTGTCAAGTTTTATGAAAACCAGAGCTGTAGTTTTATGGGAGTGCTATATCATATAAACATAAAGAAAAATATCGATAAGTCGGATAATTAGTTACTTTGATTGTAGTCAGTTATTCAACTTCAATTCGATTTCATTCAATTCGTTTATTTGAAATCTTCAATTGTAATTGGATGTCAGGTTGCAGAGTTGGAGCGTCATGGACTCTGTCGGCTACTGCAACGTAGAAGACAGGAGTCATTTTTTGTTACTATTGCTATACAAAATTATTAAATTTGTATACCTTGCCTCGTTGGCCGAGTGGCTAGTGCATACGGCTTACTCCGCCGATCAACCGCGAGACTCGGGTTCTAATCCCGACGAGGACAGGCTTTTGTGAGAGAACGGTCTGGTTGTTTATTAAATTTATATTGGTATTTATTTAAGTGTTTCCATGCATTCGTTGTTTACACCCATAACACAAGCATTGTATTTGATTATTTTGAAGTTAGACTAATTTGTGTAATTTGTCCAGGGATATATATTTATATAGCTTATAAGCCCTTACCTCAGTCAGATCGGTATTGCCACCGCTTTACCTATTCCATCATATGACAGTGCTCACACCTGTCGTGTTCTGAATTGGAGTATATCTCAACACTATACATATTACGTTACATCAATTAGATAAAGTGTCGTGGGCCAGTGGTAAATGATAACGTATCAAAAATCCGCTGGAAATCCACAAAATATGTTTTTAAGTAAGTAGACCACTTGAGTAAGCTGAGAGATAGCGATCTGCTATCTTGACACATTTACGTAGTTTGTCGGAATTCTTCACCTATCTTTACATGGAAGCATTAAGATAATCCCCACATTCGTTTTTCCGGTCATCGGCAAATACTGCCAAAATAGTTTTGATATATTTTTTGAAGTGAAAACTTCTTTAGCGGCATTGCGCACTTTTTTTTGGAATGGGTTAAAACTTCAAAACTCGCGTCAGGACATGTGAACTGATCGAAAATTCGTAAGACGGCTCAGGGCGCTTGCACGCATGTTCGTGTTGTCGTGTTTGTGTACGGTAGCGCAATAAATGAATATTGTATTCTACCACATAAATGATAGTACTTTCATACTGATAATTAAAGCAATTCGTGCAAAATAATTACCTAACCATTCCAAAATATCAAAAATGCACAACGTTAATATTCAAGTCTTCACTTATATTACATTGTTTAAATCTCACACATGGACCAGTTAAGATATCAGGATAAAAAAGTAGTATAATATGTCCTCATCAAAGACCTAATATTTTTCTATATTAAACATTCAGAGAGCTCGACTCTTTTGGCATATAACTATTTTTGCTTATCACAACGTTACTTTATGGAAGCGAGATTTGGGTATAATATGCAAAATCAAGAAATTAGGTCCAATGCGGTCGAAGTTACGGAAAATCTGTGGTTTAACACATACCAGTCGCAATTGCAACAACATCAGAGAGACGTGGGATTGAATCAAAGGCATCTTTCGTTGTTTCGTACAAAATATTGTCAATACAAAATATTGTCGAATATGGATGGATGTAGGTGAATACCGTTCGGATTTTATCAAGGGAGGTGTCGAGAATCTCCGTCGCCGGCACGTTTTTATGAAAAGAGTAATGAATATCGAGGAAACTGGGAAGCTCTGCAAAGATTGTAACACTTTGCACTCGATATCTCAATCTATCCCGCAATAACCTTGAGTTGAATATGTGTCTGTATATCAATCATTGAATTTAGAGTTAACCGTTTAATTCTTTATAATAATGTCAATGTCATCAAAATAACATTTTCCCGTGTTGGTCCGGGCTCCTTTGTGAAATAGATAATATCCATTCCTTGCCAAGCAGCTCGTTAAAGGCGAGCACAGGCTCACCGTCACTAACATAGTGACATTTGACTAGGTGGTAGAGTTTAGCAGGTTCTCGCCCGGATTGGTACCACCGCCTTACCTATTCCTGTCACCATAACGTCATGACGTGTTCCGGTTCGGAGGGTAAGGTAGCCGGTAAACTTCCTTTTGCTCGAGGCCTAACATCCCGGTCTCAGGTTGGCAACGCACCACTACTACCTTTGGTGTTTCTAGGCGGCGTGAATTTCTTACCATCAGGAAATCCGTCTGCTTGTTTGCCTTCCAATATCATAAAAAAACCTAAAATAAATGTATTAAAATATCATTTCATTTCTAGATTTCGAAAGCATATGCTTTAAAACAGAAATTAATGTGTAAGGGCCTTAATGTTTCGACTTCAGCATTTCCAAATTGGTGGCAGGTCATTTTCTAATCTTCATCTACGAGGTGTGCCAATAAATTTCACCATCTGTAGATTACACTTCACATCTTAAGTGCTCTACAAACAGTTGAAATTATCTTTAAAAACGAATTATCGGACCATTATCAAGATAACCCGGTTTTAGAGATATGCACTTGTTTGAGTGACCGTTTTGAGATACTATTGACGGAATTGCTCAAAACACTGCTCGATAAGATTGCTTTCGTGAATGTACCCTCACGTACTATTTCTCTTTAACTTTAGCGCAGTAAAACTGCAACGGATTTCGATTTAAATAATTCTACGAGTAGGTACGTACGCAAAAATGAGTATTTTCCTAAATTTCCTTAGGATCCCATTAAGAGATCCAGACTTGGTGGAAATGAGATCAGCTCGTAAGTGCACTCTTTTTAAAAAAAATTATATATTGGGAAATGACGAGGAAATCAATTAACATATTTTCGTTGTATGTTTATTGATTTTTTCGTCACTTTTGAACATACAACCTTTTTTTTACTTGTCGGTTAGAAACAATTCATAGAAGTCTTGCTAGTTGCCAAGATATACGACTGTCAAACTGGATAATTTTCATGAACGCGTATTTTTCTTAAAATATCTTATTGAAAAGTGTGTTACTAGTTGCCACGACATATGGCTAAAAATGTGACCATTCTTTGAAAATCTGTTTATTCGACTCATAATATTTAACAAGTCATGAGCAGCTTGTGATAGCAGCAATTTTATTTCGCTCTTACGTAACCTAATAAATTTTCAAGTTGAGGTTTTAACCATGAACATAGCGACTATCCATTATTTGAACTAATTAGTAGGCTTTTGGGAGATACAAAAAATAAAGATATAAAAATATTACGCGATTCCTGGAGGCTTTTGCTTGTCATGTATGAAAAAGAGCTAAAAATGACGATATGAATGAATATGAATGAATGAAGATAAAGAATAATCTCATTATTTACATACCAAGACAGAGACTAAATCTGTACATATATTTTTATAGCAAATATACGCAATAAATTGATAGGTACTTTTTAAGATAAATATTCTATTCCTATTCTTTATGTGACCTGACAGCGAACAAGCACACGGCTCTCCTGGTGGTAAAAGATAACTTGTGACACCACTGGTAGTTTTTTGTACGAATAGTAAGATCTAATTACGGTCGCTCACCTTCTTTAGCAAACTCGGACCATTTTTTGAAAATATGAGCAATGCTGTGACTTTTAGATAAACTACGAGTGGTTAAACTTATGAATTACGTTTCGTTGATTATAGGAACCGGACATTAGACGTGCAAATTTGCAAATTTGAGCTCAAACGGTAACCGGGAAGTGGATCTAATTCGACTTTCAAGATTTTATCATTACAAACATACATTGCAATTTAAATAAAAGCTTTACCAAGAAACTTCAAACACAATGTTAGGGATTTTATTAAAAATAAATGTTATCGGAAAAGACAGACACCAGTTACATTAATCTAAGAAAAAGAAGACGCCAGCAAGCCAGGAAAAGCAAACTCCAACTGATGTCTATTCCATTTGCTCTTACCTACAAGTACCAACGCTCTTACATCCTAACAATTTCCAAATCACCAATTATACAAGTTGGTCATACCTCATTCCGTATTACATGTCTACTTCGCGGAAGCCGTGAACGAGTGCTGAATCAAAATATCCTCTTATATCAACCAGCCTGCATGAGCTTCCTTGCACTGGTCTTCATTAACAACTCCGTCTATTTTAGAGGCTTTTACCCCATTGACAGGGATCTGGTTGTGGTGGTTTATGTTGATTGACTAGAAATACCGTTACTCGAGTCGATCATCGAATACAAGTGAATGAACAGCGTCCATTGAATGGTTTCAAAGAAATCTAGCGGGATATATGTTTTGAGAGAACCATGTTCTCTTAATCCAACGATTTATAAATACTCTGGTTATCTTTAAACTTATTCTGTGTACAGTGGCAGAACTTTCTTTTCGTATACTATATCTATATATATAAAATCAATGCCACTTTTCGTTGTAATTTTATAACTCAAGAACGGGCTCTCCTATCCAAACCAATAATGTTTAGGCTTTGTTCGGAGCATTTAGTGAATTAATGTGAAGTTTGCATAAAATCGGTAGAGCGGTTCTTCATTTATCACATTTTTTTGTAACAAATGAATTCAATAAATGGCGGATCTTTTTGATAATGTGCATTTTTCAGTCAAATTGAAACTTTTTTCAGATGAGGATTGAGCTGTCATATTGAAATTTTTTGAGTTGTTTTTTTCTATTTTGTTTTGTTGCGTGCCGTTTGTTTATTCATGCTCAAAATGACAAAACAAAAAATATTGTTCAAATGTATATTTAAATGTTTAAATGTTTTGGATTAAGTTTTGAAATAGCTATTAATTATTATTTATTAATATTTTTTTTTTTTGAATAAAAAACCCCCGTGTTGGTCCGAGCTCCTTTGTAGAATAGACCATCTGCCTTCCTGCCAGGCAGCTCGTAAAAGGCGAGCATATGCTCACCGTCACTTACACCGTGACATCTTACTAGGTGGTAGAGTTTCGCATGGTACCATTGCCATACCTATTCCTGCCGCAATAACGTCAATGCTTGCTGTAACGTGTTCCGGTCGGAGGGTAAGGTAGCCGGTAAACTGACTTCTGCTCGAGGCCTAACATCCCGGCCTCAGGTTGGCAACGCACCATTACCACCTTTGGTGTCTCTAGGCGACGTGAATTTCTTACCATCAGGAAATCCGTCTGCTTGTTTGCCTTCCAATATTATAAAAAAAAATGAATACCTGAATTCGATGATCCAATACTTTTTTGAACATTTCAGTATATACGTAGCGAAGCATGTACCGGGCCGCTAGTAAAATATAATTTGAAGTGACAACTACGACTTTCGTTTCTAGGGTGCTAGAGCAGAGCTGGACTCAGTATCTTTGAATACATTTCAACTAAATTTTATGTTATGTAAGCTATCCTCTATAAAAAATAAGTTGTAGGTCATCTTGTTTTTCGAAAGTTACAAAAAATACTACATTTTAAGTGAAATACGAATTCTGAATGTATCACAAGCTTTCGACTAATAAACGTTGACAAAAAGCTATAAAAGATTTTACACCATTGCACAAAAAATCGTTTATTTTATTTTATTCTCATATGAGTCATAGCCCAGGTTACACTTGGGAGTACAATTATTATGAGAAATATAAGTCCAAAATATAATTAGAAATTTTCTATTATGTAAACCGTATGCAAATGTTTTCTTCGCCACGCTATCTCACAGTAAAAATGACAAAGAAAAATTTCATCATTAAAATTTATCCTCCCATATTTTTCACTCTCTTAAATTTTACGAATATTAAGTGATACTCTTCGTGATTTTTATTATCTAAATTAACTTCTTTTGTTATTAGCTGTTTTATTATTTACCGTTACTTTGATGTTTCGTTAGATTTTTATCCAGGCGTGACC
Source organism: Calephelis nemesis (assembly GCA_002245505.1). Taxonomy (NCBI): domain Eukaryota; kingdom Metazoa; phylum Arthropoda; class Insecta; order Lepidoptera; family Riodinidae; genus Calephelis; species Calephelis nemesis. The sequence goes on from NJDD01005886.1 coordinate 97,640, forward strand.
GAGAATTATTTTGTTAAAAATAAAGAAATGTAGTTTTAGAAAGTATTCAACTTTAACGATTAGTCTATTGGGAGGTATCTAGTTATTTAGAAATTTAAAGAAGTAAAAAAATAAAAATAGGATTTAAAAACATTAAAAAAAATTAAGATACCTCCACTAATTTCGAAATCAAAATATAGATTTAGTGATTTTGAAAGTTTACATAACGCAAGACAAACATTAGGAAACTACTCTTAATAACTGGCCGTATTTGCAATAGTGAGATCCAAGAAAGAGTGGAATTAAATGAAAATGTGATGAGAAAAGGAATGCTCCGTTGGTTTAGTCGTGTAAAAAGAAAGACAGGTAAAAGATTAAAAAAACGGATGTATGATTCGAATGTAGATGTATGTATGCACTCGTGGAGGTCTAGGTTGGTATTCCACAATCAAATCGCTCGGGTTTTATCCGAAGTTAGTATCAAGAGTTTTTTTTTGTATGAAAAGAGTAATAAATGTTAGGCAGGTGTGCAAGGATTGACATTTGGACATTGGCCACTTCACACTCTCACCCTACCCCGTAAGGGACTTGGTGTGTATACATGTGTGTGTCAATACCAACATTATAAATTGTAAAACGTATTTTTCTTTATTTCTGAGACTATGGAGTGAAATTAACTCTTATTTTTCTTTTTATTTTTTTTTATTTATTCGTATAAATATATAAAAAAGTGATGACATTTGATCTTATTTTGAAATTAAAAAAAATACTGACGAAAAGTAAGAACAAACGACAATCCCTGGACAAATTCCTCTAACTTATCTAATCCTTAAGTAAACAAATTATGATTGAGTTATGGGAGTGGAGCGATATATTCACTACATAGAATTCACTACATAGGCACAAGAGAGAAAAATCTTTCGAAAAACTCAATAAATAAAACTAAACAAAAAAGGCCCTAAAAACAACTAAATCCAAAAGTGACGACTTACTTAGCGAAGACTTACAGTGGTTACTAAGTTAGTTATATTTTTAGACCCCAACGGAAAACGCGATATGTGTGCGTGTGTGTGTTTGTGTGTGTGTGTTTTTTTGGCATGATAACATTGGACCGGATGGATCGATTTTGATGTAGGTGTTACTGTTTGAAAGTTGACGTAATCGAGATGTTTCTTAGCTCCATAACATGTACGTTTTGTCGGAGTTTATTGAACATTTTTAATTTTTGTATTAATTTTTCATTAATTATAATTCTTAAGACCATACAAGTATATGAAACCAAATAAAACGTATGTCAAAAGTTCCATCTTATTTTGAAAGGAAGTGAAAAAAAACTCTTGAAGCACGGAAGCGGCGGGCGTTGGCACAAGATGCGGTGCCCATATTGATGAAGCTGGAGCCTCTCCGAACGAGATGGTCATTTGCATACGAGTTTACTGACTCTAACCTCCCCAATGTATTTTGGGATGTTGGATATTATTTGTTTATAATAATACGGTTTGTATGCTATAATTATAGGTCTTTTTTTAGAATTTCTTTTTTTAAAGAATGTGATCTAGCGGTCTAGCGGTTCAGTTCTTGGACTTGACTGCACGAGGTCCCGGGTTCGAACCCCGGGTCGGGCAACAAAAAAAAATTGGGTGTTTCCAATGTTCTGAAAAAAAAATGTTGCTCGGGATTGGAAATGTGCCTGGTTGGCGATAGGCATAGTGTCTTCGGCTACTCGTGGGTGCCCTGGTTGTGCCTCTGAATACCTCTGAGGGGATATGGGCGTGAAGATACTTTACTTTCTTTTTATAAAGCAAGTAAGCAGATGGGTTTTATGATAGTTAGCTATAAAGTACGCCTAAAGACACCAAAGATGGTGCGGTGCTAACCTGAGACTGAGGTGTTAAATCTCATGTGTAGTACGTTTACTGGTTACTATTATTTTATACGATGTGATATTCGAAACTTGATCAACCAAAATGTGCGGATACCATACAAATAATTATTATCCCGTCCCGACGTTCCCAAAAATACTAAGTGGGTACTATAATCCATTTTAATGTTTTTTTTTTACTGAAAATATATTTTTTTTGTTTATTAATATAGGTATGTATATGTTTGTATAAATACAATATTATTTATATAAATAAATTAGTTAACATAAAGTCGCCCTAAATATGCTGTAATTTTCAAAATATACTAAGTAAAACACAGTGCAAGTGTTTTCGTAATTAATATAATACGTACCTAATGGAGTTTCACTAACAAAATGGAGGCTCCCATGTCCTCTAAATTGGGACACGACATTGTCAAGTAAATAGGCACATATTTAAATTATTTATGGTAGACTTTTGTGCAAAAGTTCAACTTGTTGGTGCTGCTGCCCAACTTTTTCTCGCGCCATAATGTCGGTGCTTGCCAAGTCGTGCTCTATGCTGACAGGTAGACCTTGGTAGGACAATATGTCATAAGATAATTCTTTCTTTCTTTAGTTTTTGGCATTCGCGTTAGCATTTCGCCATTAGCCAAGTAGAAATTTGCATCAAGTTAACCGATTTACCAAAATCGGGTTTTCCCCCGATTATATCCCCGAAAGGGGTCGGCAGAGGCACAACCAGGGCACCCACGACAAGCCGAAGACACTAAGTGCCACAATGTGATAGGTGGCAAGCCTATCGCCAACCGTGCACATATTCAATCCCGAGCAACTTTTTTTTTCATTAGAAAATTGGAAAAAACAAATTTTCTTTTAGTTGCCCGGCCCGGGATTCGAATCCAGGACCTGATTTAGTCAAGTCCAACATCTGAACCGTTAGACCACAGAGGCGATAAAGATAAAGTGTTAGGCTCTGTACAGAGATTGTATCCATAATGAAGTGTAGTGTAGGGTATCTGCCTAAGTGTCTGTAGTAATAAATCTTATAGATTTTAGACGCTCCCATTACCTTTAAAAAGCAAACGTCTCATGGCATTTTTAATTTTAACTTTTCGGTTAAATACTCAGAGGTAGCGACCTCTGAGTATTTAACCGAAAAGTAACTACACATTAGCATCCTAGGCACCCTAAACTATTGTAACCATTTTTTCACCAAATGCAACTTATCGCCTAGTACATTCAGGTTAACAACTTAATTTCAGATTTGGCTCTAGGTGAAGAGTATTTCTTGAAATTTAGAGATTTGCCTGCTTATTTGTTTTTCCTTTGCTATAAAAAAAGAAAAAATAGTGACGTATTCAAATTTTTTAAGAATCTTAGTTAAACCCTTTATGAGTTTTTTGTAGTGGTGTGGATATTTATTTGTCTTACTTTAAAACTATAAATGAATTTATGGCTGAAAATATACTGAGCATTATTAATGCACATTTAGTATGAAACAGTACGTGTGCTTGTCACATAAAACTTCTTAAACAGCTGCTAGCTGGACAGATTTGGTTGGGATTCTAAGTCTAAATCAATTCTGGTTAAAAATATCCTAAGTCGGTGTCACCAAATTAAGCACGAATTTCGCCGGCTTAGCTAGTTTTATATAATAATTTAAGTAGAAAAACCCTAAGTGTTTCCTTTACAATAAATCAGTATTCGTTATCTAAACGCCGGGCTCCATACATTACGCCTGCTTAGCATTTCTTGCACACTCTCAAATTCCAATGTTCACTTTTAGTGACCACTTGAAGATGATTTGAATTTACGAACGCTGTCGGCGGACTCCCGTTTGGGAGTTAATTCTAAGAGCACTCGACATATTATCACAAGAAATTTGTTCGATCAAAACATTTTCATTAGTATCATTGTGAAACTAATTGTTACTAATTGCTACTAAAGCTCGTTTTTTCGGTGTTCCTACTTGGGTATTGGAATTGCCCTTAAACTTAATCTACTAGAGACTTAGTATCTCGATGAATGGTTAGTAACGCGCTTTCCATCTTTGATGTCTATAGCGAGGTGTGTGTCCTGCTATCAAGAAATCTTTGCAAGACAAAAACTCTGTTCTTTTATCATAATGTAGATAATGCGATTAAAATTGCGATAAATAAGGTTGACATTTCAATATCAAATCACTTTGATTTTATCCTAAGGTGGTGCTAAGAGTCTTTGAGACCGGTGTGTGAGTATCAAAAGAGTAATTAATACGAAGGAGGCTAGGGAGGCCTGCAGCAATCGTGACACTTAGCACTTCATGCGCTTTGCTGATCTGGCAAGGGACTTTTTTCCTTCCATAACAAGCTCTACTAAACTTCTTTTTCGGCATTGTCATCTAGTCTTTCGACTTATGAGAAATTCTAATTACACTTAATTTTTTAGGTAAAAAACTATTTTTAAATGACGATAATTTACGTGTCACTTACAATTTATTATTTTGTAAATAGCCTACAGGTTTCGCTTATAACAGCATCATCAGGGCTTAAACTTAAATTAAGTTTAACTTCAGTTAAGTTTTAACCCTGATGACGCTGTTACAAGCGAAACCAACAATACCATAATAAGAAACACTTGTACTGTTTTACGTATCACTTATAATTTATTATTTTATAATTAGCCTACCGGTTTCGCTTATGACAGCATCTTAAGGCCAAAACTTGTGTTAAATTTAACTTAACTTCAACAAAAATATGTCTATTTGGATGTTTTACCAAGTGCCAATGGAAAATATCAAAATATATTCTAAGGTACAGTCGTTAAGTATAAGTCTATCAACATTAACTTAGTGCCTCTAAAAATAGGAGTATCGTGAGCTTTTACTTGTTTTACTAGATACATAACACTACACTAGTTCATACGGCTTTTTCCTTTTCAGCCTTCTCTTTGTACCTGTGACATCGAAGAGCTTGATTGCCTCGATGTTCACATGATGGTGATGTCTATGGTGATGAGCTACTAGACTTGTTTTTATAACGTCACTAACAAACTAAAACTTCTGTCCTTTTTTATGATGTCACTTTTTTGCATAGAGGTCATCATTTCTTATGGACCAGGGCGCATTTGCAATTTCTCTGAGGACTTTGTTATGAAACCTTTTAATACACTGCATATTGGTTTAAATCCTCAGTAGCTCAAGAGGTTAGAGCGATTGTCGGAATAAGGGAAAACTTTCAGGCTCAAATCCTCCTGACAGGATTGTCACCCCTGGGTGACTTTTTTCTTTTTTAAAATTTTTAGAAATTTAACTCAAGCACAGGGCAAGTGCCCTTTATATTTTATGTAAATTGCATCTGTAACAATGAACTCATTTAATAGGTATTTACTCAGAACTGTGGATCTATAGGATATAATTACACGCTTAACGGAAAAGAAAGGAATTACATTTTTTATCACAGGCCTTGATTCCTCAGTAGCTCAAACGGTTAGAGCTTTTGTCAAGTTCAGAAGAAAGGGTTAAAGCCCGGAATGTTTTTTTCTTCTTTAAAAGTAATTACAAAAACAAAAGGTTTGTTGCTCGCCCACAGAAACTCTTAAAAAACATGGTTATAATAACTCAATCGCACTAAAATTGCAAAAACCGACTTCGATTTCAATAACTATTTATTTATTTATTTTAAACTTTATTGTACACGTGATAGAGAATTAACAGCGAGAAATACAAATATAAATACTGTACAAAAGGCGAGCTTATCAAGATATATCTTACAGCTCACCTAAGATTGAGAAAAAATAATACAAAATAAAAAGTGATAGGTAGAATTATGTCGGCTATGAACACAAAAATTAAGTATCATCTTTAATTTCCCTGGGATCACCAGATCGCTCGCTAATATGCTTTTTTTAAAAAAAAAACATTTTTAACGTCGGATCAGAAACAAAAAAGATATTTATTAAGATAGAACATAAACATATCAGTCGAACATATTTTATTTTTCGATATTGCGATATGAAAGAAGGATAAAGAAACAAACACACATTCGTGTTTATATACGGTACGGTTGCTTCCCAAGAACCTATAGTAAAAATCTAATAGTAAAACTGAAAAATAATTAAATAAATAATAGACCCCTCGTGCGGGATAAGAATTGCAATGTCCATGATGTAGACTATCTCAGAATGGAGATAACATCTCAAATTCTATTTATGTTTAATATCACAATACGCAATGCTTCTTAAATAACTATTACCTATATTAGGTTTAGTGTCGAAATACTATGAGGGAAAGTTGAAACAGCCATGGGACTGCTAAGTGATTACATGTATTTTTTTAAGTACAAAAAAATTGCCTCTGCGGTCTAGCGGTCCGGTGTTGGGCTTAGGGCTTGTGCTTGGGATCCCAAGTTCCCGGGTCGAGCAACGAGGAAATAGGAAATGTGTATTTTCAATTTCCTAATAAAAAAAATGTTGCTCAGGATTGGATCTGTGTCCGGCTGGTGAAAGGCTTGCCACGTACCACATTAAGGGACAGTATCTTTGGCTAGTCTGGCTAGTCCTAGTTATGCCTCTGCCTACCGTTTAGGGAATACGGGCACGAAGAAACTTTTTTCAAGAAAACCGTCTTCGATTACATTAAGTAAATCATACCCGTATCAACAGATGTAGAGAAAACCTTTATTTTGCTTATTTCTCGAAACCCGCGTAACTCTAAAAGAGAGAAGAGAGAAGTCTTCCAAATGACACGGAATGTGACAAGCCCAACGAACGTTCCCACCGTCCCCTACTATGACCAGATCACGAATAAAGTTCTAACTTTACTCTAACAGACTTCTAACTCGGGAAACAAGCTAAATTGTCACGTCCTTCTCGTGTGACAACTCTACCTAATGTTTCCACTTGCAAGAATTTGATTGATTGGATGGATTGTGCAAGAGTTCGGATCAGAACATGAGAGTCGTTATGATGACAGAAATAGGTAAGGCAGAGGATCCCTACCAGGGCAAGTTGCTACACAGCACTCTACATCAAAGAAATTTATCATTACTTTGCTATTACATCAGAGAAATTTGTTGATTTTAATATGCCCTGCGTGTAACGGACAAACGGATAAGGAAAACTAAGATCTGTGTTAGATTCTAGTACAACATCGACTGACAATAATATTCCCAAGATGGCGGTCTGTTGAAATAAGATAAGGTTATCATAAGATCGATGGAGAACTAATATTTAACTTGAAGATTTATTCAAAACCCGTTCACAGGATTACCGGCAGATTGATGGTTTGTTCCTCTGGACACCTATTTTCAACTGTCTCAAAAAAATCATTATTTGTCAGTCAGTTAATCGGTTATCAATTTGCTGGTATATATTTTGTATGTTTGTTACGCAGTTACTCGGCTAATATCGATTGAATTTTGACGATTATTTTTTTAAAGAAGGTTATCAATCGTGGTAGCTTTTGAGTTATATCATAGCCATCAATGTCCATTTTTATTTAATTTTGTTAGCTTTTATGCTTCCACTGCTTGACAAAGGCCTAGTAAATGCGACATGGCTTTTAATCTTCAGTATCATATACCAGTCTTGTTTTCCTAGCTAGAATTTAGCTGATACTTTTAGAAATTTAGAGTTGTCTTACGCTATTTGTATATTTACTATTAGTAAAAGTCGTTTGAAGGTACACCAGGTCAACGGATTCTAAACAAAGTTCTTAATACAACCTGAGTATAAACATGCAACCTTTGTTTATACTGAATCCCATTTTTTCGGACTGGTTTCTTTATATAAGAATAGTTTGTTTTGAATTGGTCATTTGGAATGTCTGTTAATAATCCAATACATATTTCTATAGCATATTAGCAGAGTCTAACCTTTCTCGATTCTTTTTTTTATAAATATAGATAACTATTTTTATAAGTACCTGTTATAATGCTTGCACACCACAATGTTGGTATGATTTCAAATTTTGCAACAATTTAAAAACATATTCAACAAACAAATTATTTTCATTTTAGTTTGACATAGACAGTCAAATAGTAAAATAAAAATATGTAATATAAAAATACGTCGAATATTACTTTAAGTTCCAAGTGGAGCAAACCCTATCTGGAGTAAACACAATATTCTGAGTACGGAATAATGCAGCATTGTCCGACATCTCCGCTCTTATCAATGGAACCAACTTGATATGTTGTGGAAATACAACTCATCCCACGCTTTAATATATCTACATGATGAACATTTGAGTTTAAGGAAGATCCATGTCTAAAAAAACTATCTTCACGCACATATCCCCTAAGGTAAGGCAGAGGCACAGCCAAAGACACTAAGTCCCACAATGTGACAGGTGGCACGCTTATCGCCAACCGGACACATTTATCCAATCCGGGGCAACGTATTTTTATAAGAACTTTGGAAATACGATTTTTTTTTGTTGGGGATTAAACTAGAGATATCAAGAAGTCTAGCCCGACGCCGGATCGCTAGACCACAGAAGCGATAAATACGTAATTTAAATATGCCCTCATGGTTAAATAGAATACTAGCTTTCCCCGCGAACTTCGTTCCACCCGTTCAGTTTCTATGGGAAAAAGTAAAATGTTGTTTTTCTTAATTTTCTCGCAAGTTTGTTTTCTTTTTCTTAACTTCTAAACCTTCCCTGGACTTAAACAAATAATTCAAAATCAAAATTAGCGAAATCGGTTCAGCCGTTCTCGAGTTTTAGCGAGACTAACGAACAGCAATTGATTTTTATATATATAGATAACCCCTCTTTCACGAAGTAACTGATAATTTATACGAGTAGGATAAACACACAGATGGATTGTCTGGTCACAACAAAACTCGGAGTTAAATTCTTAGAAAGTAGGAAAAAACTAGAGAATTTAATCTGCTGACTCCATTTTTAGCTAAAATTCGAGACATACGGTAGGTTCGCAGTTGATATCTGCTGCTCTTCCTAAAAAACGTTTTTTTTAATTATTGGAACGACTAAGGTATCGAAAGATATTTTAAATTATTAAAGTGTTTTCCTTTGCTTGGATTAATAATTCACATTTAAAAAAAAAGTATCTTGACGCTTATATCCCCGAAACGGGTCGCAGAGGCACAACCAGGGCACCCACCACTAACCGAAGACACTAAGTCCCACAATATGATAGGTGGCAAGCCTATCGCCAACTTTGCACATTTCCAATCCCGAGCAACATTTTTTTTATTAGAAAATTGGAAAAACCCTACTTTCTTTTTGTTGCCCGACCCGGGATTTGAACCCGGGACCTCATGCAGTCAAGTCCAACAACTGAACCACAGACTAGACCACAGAGGCGAGTTTTAAAGCCAGATTTTTGAATTTCGTCTGTGAAGTGTTTAAATGATGTCTAAAAGGAGGAGGTTTTGAATTTGACTGTATGGGTTTTCTGTAACGATTTCTCGACCAATAACGAACATATTAAAATCGTTCTTATTTAAAAGTATATAGGTCATAGTATAGATCCCATATAAATTTGATGAAGTTCGGTTTGGGAAATATAAAGAATAAAGAACAAAAATTTCATGTTTTTCCTGACGACATGCTGAAAACTACTTGTCTGATATTGATAAAATTTATACGGAATCGGCACGGAACCATGATAAACCTTTTCAAAAAAGAATATGGTAATGTTGTTAGGATGAAATAAGTCTATTTTCTGCACTTTTTGTGTTTATATTATTCGTGTAAAACACCTCAAACGTCTTCAAGCTAAGAGAGTGAAACCTTCCAGCTTAGGATATTTAAACCTTCGTTCCCTTCTCTACTTTCCATCAGGTGAGCTGTTGAACCAATGACAATAGGATAGACGCTTTCTAATCTTTAGGAAATCTCACGAAAAGAGGAAAACTAATTGTGAATGGGAATACCGGAGACACGGCGAGTTCCAAAAAGTCGTTCAACCAAGCGCCCAACCGCAGTTTTCTATACAATAACTATTGCGGTGTTATTCTGGTAATTTTTTTCAGTTTTTATGTTAAAAGATATACATAAATATACACCATGTAGGTCACTTTCCTGATGTTGATTATCTGATGGATACCAATTCCGTAAGTGAGAAATATTTTCGAATGTATCTAATAAATATTTCGTCGAAATCAATATAGATGAAAAGATGTTGTGTGTGATAAAATATCTTGCATATGTATGAATCTAATTCTTGTATAGTTACAAATGGATATGGATGTGTTCGGTTATTATGTGATAATATATTAATAATTCATAAATCATATCATTAAACCTTCATTTTGTATGTTGATAAGCTAAATAAGCAGACGTATCTCTTTCGATGGTTAGATGGTATCTTGCATGAGTATGATGGTTTAAGAATTAGGTACGATAGGCTTTAACGAAAATAATTGCTGCTATTGGCGTGTTTCAGTTTGAAGGGTTAGAAAGCTAAACATTTTTTTATGGAAAAAGCGAAAGTCAAACAAGCACACGACTCCTTTGACGGTAAAAGAAAATTATGACATTGCAGAAGATAAAATAGGTCCGTTCTTTGGCCGTAATGCTAGGCATGTTGTTTAAGTGACTCTCCTGACTGAAACATGACACTTTCATTATGGCAGCATGAATAACTAAGCGACGGATTAAATCTCGGGCAACTTGCTGCACAGTACTCTACCACCACTGATTGGCAGGCAGATTGCCTATTCTAAACAGGGGACTTTGATAAACACAGGAAAATATAGCCAGTAAACTTCCTTACATAAGAAGCTTAAAAGTACTTTGAACCAGTTGAACATTGATGGTAAAAGTAGCCGTCGTCTAACGTCTTCATCTAGGTCCAAATTTTATTGCGACCAGTATAGGCATTTGAACGTGCCCTACATCAAGAAATTATGTCAGTCTTTTGGATTAAACGTAATCACAAGAATTTATTGTTGTACCTATCTGTCTATTTTATATAAAGACGACTGAAGATTGATGTCAAACCAATATAGAATTGATCGTCCAGAATAAGTATTGTATCGATTTCCCCAACTCGAGCCCATTGTTAGTGGATTCTGCGTATCGAGAGATCAACTGGCGACGTCTTTGCATACTAATTACGTGATTTTGTGTGACTAGAGCTATATGCTGCCTGTTAATCATTTGCCTATTGATCTTGTTAATATTGTTAGGATGAATCACTGAATGTTTGTTAATGTTTTATAGCCTTTTAAGTATTACTTCCTAATTAGGTATTAATCACATTATTTTTTTTATTTAGTTAGTAAATATTCAGTAATACATCAGCTGACAGCTGATATGTACCAATTTCCCATTCTAAAATGTGTTATATTAATATTTTAGTGTTTGTCTTGTCGTTTACTAGTACACGTAAAAAAAGAAAAATAAGTATTTTTACGCCCCCATCCCTGAAAAAGAAGGCAGAAGCACAACTAGGGCACCTATGACTAGCCGAAGACACTAAGTCCCATAACGTGATAGGTGGCAACACTATCGCCAACAAACATTATTTTTGTAGCTTATGTAGCTTTAGGTTGTGATGAACCCGTCGTCCGTTGGTGGAATAATCTAGAGATAGCCTAAGCTAAAACGACGCAATTTATCAATTGATTAGATTATAAAGATGTGTTAGTGTGAATGTTAATAACTACACCTTATCTCTTTGTGTAATTGTTTTCGAGAATCATAATCTGTATGATGAACAGATTTGTCAACTGCCGCATGCTGACACTCGCAATGCTTATGCAAATATATGAAAATAAATCCCCATTTCGCTTGGAAAGTTTTCATGAAAAGTAAAGCGGGTAATTAGCAGCTAAAGTGGTAAAAACAATGCTTCAATCCATACAAAATGTTTGTAGCTGTTAATGTCAAGCGATACGAAGTTCAGCCGGTCGGTAGTCATTTAAAGATATAATGTAATTTTGTATGACACAAGACGTCTACTCTGTCTTGCGTTCGAACATTTAATAAACTAGTCGAACAACAAATCTGAAGAAATTCGTTTGAATGTTCAATAAACTCGTATGCATGCATTTATTATTATTGTTATAGTTCAATTGCGTTAGAGTATTAACGGGGCGTGCTCGTATTATGAGTAAACAAAATAATACACTACATTTCTACGAATCAAAAACAATATAAATTTAATCCTATTAATATTATAAATGCGAAAGTTTGTATGTTTTTTACTCCTTCACTCAAAAACTACTGAACCGATTTTTCTGAAATTTGGCTCAAACATAGAGGGTTACTTGGATAAACACAGGATAGTTTTGATCCGAAAAAATGTTCCTGTGGTACCATTAACCACAAGGGCACCACCGTAGGTAACAGCTAGTAAATCGTATTTGACAAATGCCAATCTTTGTAAGCACTTGTCAAAATAAAACAAGAACATGCATTATTTTGATATTAGTACAAATAAATGTAAGATATGTATTTTAAAATAGAAAGGCAAAGCAAATCTGCAATAATAACTTTTAACAATGAAATAACATTATTGAAAGACAGTATCTTTGAAGTTTGAAGTCATTTCGTTGAAGTGTCAAATGTGTTATTTTAAATTGACCTAACTTTAGTGCTAGTTCAGTTCGATTGCAATTCGATTAGGAACCAGTTGCAGATCGATTGCAAACCGTTTGTTCAGAATAAGTATTTAAGCGATTTCCCCAACTCGAGCCCATTGTATGCGGATTCTGCGTATCGAGAGATCACCCGTCGTCACCTTTGCATACTAATAGGATGATTTCGTGTGGACTCACGCTACCTCCTTTTTTAAATATTAGCTTGTGCAATATTTCCATTGTATGACGCGCAAGGCATTGATTTACTTTCTTGAATGGAGTTGGTCCGGGCTCCTTTGCAGAATAGACCATCTGCATTCCTGCCAGGCAGCTCGTAAAAGGCGAGCATAGGCTTATCGTCACTAGCACCGTGTCATCTGACTAGGTGGTAGAGTTTCACAGCGACTCACCCGGTTTCGTACCACCGCCTTACCTATTCCTGCCGCCATAACGTCATGATGTGTTCTGGTTCGAAGGGTAATGTAGCAGGTATACTTACTTTTGCTCGAGGCCTAACATCCCGGCCTCAGGTTGGCAACGCCTATTTCCACCCTTTGACGACTCTAGGCGGCGTGAATTTCTTACCATCAGGATATCCGTTTGCTTGTTTGCCGTCCATTATCATAAAAAAATTTGTCTATCTTTCCAACATTAATAAGTGTTATAATTTTTAGATATTTTTCGTTCATTTTATAGCATAGCTTTTTTACCTCTAATTAAGCTTAAAAGAATATTTACACACACACACACCACACACACACACATCATCATGACTTGACTTCAAATATGTATTTTTTGATTATTTACAAAATTCAAAAATAGATTATGGTCTTCAATAAAAATATTTTTAAACCTAGAATGTTAAACAAGGTATTTTAGTACTAGCTCCTGATGTTACAAGCTTTGATATACAAAAAAGTGCAACGACAATTATAAAACTAATTTGAAATTTAAACAAAAGCAATACGCCAGACATCAGGCAGGTGAACAGTGAAACTACGTTTCGATTATCTCCACTGTTTTGCATATAAAACCTTTTAGACGTTTGGTAATAATTTTGCAGTTCACCTACTAACAAAATCGCGTCTGTAGTCTAGCGGTTAGGCTTCGGACTTGAATTCTTGAGGTGCCGGGTTCGCCCCTGGGTCAGGAATAAATCTAAAAGAAATGTATTTTCATTTTCTTGCAGATTGAATTGGTTGGCCCGGTTGGCGATTGGCTTTCCACTTATCACATTGCGGGACTTACAACCGTATTTAAGAAGCTTACTTTTCTAAGTAATTACGACATATTTATATCATTATAATAATTAAAATACGACATTTAGCTATGCGTTTCTTACGTCAAGCCACCCAATCCATGAACAATACATGGTTCAATATCAGTTCTAAGTATTGTTCATTAATTGGATGGCTTGACGTAAGAAACGCATAGCTAAATGTCGTAGGTACCTACTTCGCACATCGTTTTTTCATTACTTAGCTAAGTAAGCTTCTTGAACACCCGTAGTGTTAGTGTTTTCGGCTAGTCGCGGGTGCCTTGGTTGCGCCTCTGCCTAAGTCTTCGAGGATATGGGCGTGATGATATTAAAAAAAAATCCGTTATCGTTAAATATTTTTAACGATAGTAATAGAAAGAGACAAAACACGTTTTAATGCTGTCAGATTAATTTATACCTTACACGTATACATTTCTACGGATGTTTAATCTATATTGTGCCATATACGCATACTTGGCATATATCGACTTCACGGTCACGACTTCTGAACAACATGCGAAATGCTAAACCTCAAACCTCGCAAATCTGTACCTGCGCCGCTAAATCTCCTGTCTTCCTTATTCAAATCAGAATAAATGTTTTTAGCAGTCATATTTATAAATATTTTCTGCATTTTTTTTTTTATATGATTGAGCGCAGAAAAATAATCTTTGAACATGCAACTAGTCAAAAAATGGTGTTTTCACAATTATGTTAAAAGTGCATTTCCACTCTCACGCAAGGCTGGAACACAGAAATAACAAGCACTGACGCCATTTGCTTTAAGAAAAGATAAGGAACTGGTACAAATCCAGGCCAGGGCTGGCTTACCAGATTGCAATAGAGGAATAATCTGTCAATCTAAATTAGGTTACCATTCCTCCAACTGGTGCTACATTCGTCACAATCCTGAGCCTAAAATAGCCAAATTTTCAAAAAGTCTATCGGTATCATTTTACAAACGACCACTTACTACAGTTTGGTTTAAGCATACCAAAATAATATTGTATGCTACGCCAGCGAAGCTGCGGGCTTATATTAGTTTTGTTTTAAAATGAATGTGAGGTGTAGGTATTTAAAAAATCATCTAAAGCTGCACCAACAATCCCAATATTACGACGGTGCTCTAACTCACTGATTGCTATCTCCATTTTGTAGTAGGGATGTTAAAACATCGATAAGTTGATGTTTTATAACGATGTATCGATTTCCAGCGAACATAACCTACTACATAACACCAATCATTGAAATTATTTTTATAAACGAAAGTATCAGCATGTATTCAAAATTTGCAATCCGATTTGTCTTAAGCCCCATAATTATTATACGAGTAGGTTGGTAGCTACTTGGTAAGACTGAGTAGCTATTAAGAATCAAACGTTATATTACATCACAGAATGAGTATACTACTAAGTTCTCCACAAAACCAGTAGTTTGTATGTGATGACATATTTTAAATTTAACCAGCTGGCTTACAAGCTGCTCGGCAGAGAGGCTAATATCATATAAGCGAATATCAGAATCAGGTCTCAGCGAAATTGGACCAACAGGGGGAATCCACCAATTTATCTCAAACTAAAGTTAAGCTAAACTAAAATTTGCCAAAGATTTTCTTCTAAATATCGATAAAAGTCCACATCCCTAATTTATAATATCTAAATGAATCAGAGGCATCGAAGCGACAAACATCGAGTATATACCTCTCATTTATTCCACATCTAAAAAGCTGGTTTCTCACGCGCTCATAAAGCTTGTATGTGTATGGAAAAGGTTATAGAGCTATCTTCCTCTCTGATGCTTCGAAAGGTTACTAACTATATGACAACGTTGTAGAATTGATAATCCTTTGACAAATAGAGGAGAGTTGTGACGTTTTGTAGGTTATTCTTATAATTTATTTCATTAGGACAAGGCAGGATACATGTCCCTCGAAGTCTTCATGGCCGAGTGAGTTGGTGTAAAGAAAAAACCCTCCCTCCCGCATCTTGTCGGTAATTTTATGCGAAACCGTCTCGCAAACCGTTCATGGTAGAAATAAGTGTTTATCTTCGCCGTTTCCGTTTGAATTTTAAATTGACAACATATTGGACCAAATCGTATAGTAATTGTCTCGTTAACGTCATTGGTTTCACGTTTTTATCGATATATTAAACGTGAAGCTAATTTTTGTAATTACAAACCGCACTATTAAAAACTTATTATCTAAATATAATTCGTGATGCCAAAACTTGGGACCCCTAAAATTTGGCACACTTAAAGTTTATGTGTAGTAGAAGTGCAGAACGCTAATATTTTTCAATAATAATTCTTATAAAGTACATTAAATAAATAAAACATTACCCACACTACCACGCATTTGACACACACAAATAAATATATTGATGATAACGATAAAAGATCACAGATGGTGCAAAAAAAAGTTTGGAAACAAAAGTAGTTGGTCTTGAAAAATGAAGATGACGTTCTTATCAACAAGATATTACAATTTATTACGGTCGAATTTCGACCAACGGGCGACTACTAGGAACAATAAATAGGTAACGTGTTATTCTCAACCACCACAATAACATAGAAATCCCAATACACATGGGTGTCTATGGGTCGCTGTTGCCTCTTACCATTAGAAGGTTCATGCATATACTTACATAGTATCCCTAAGTGACATAGACTTTGTTTCATCAAAATTGGTGCAGTAGAAGCCAAGTTACGCAGGCGAAGCTGTATGAAACTGCTAGTAATAGATAAAGTGATTGAAAAGGAAGGTTTATATTATGTATATTTTATAACCGTGCGAAGCCGGGGTAGGTCGTCAGTATTAGAATATAATGCATACTCTTATTCAGGATCAACAGCTGTGTGCTTGTTTGCACTCTTCTCACACATACAAAACACATAAAAGAAAAAAGTATCTTCACGCCCATATCCCCGAAGAAGTAGGCAGAGGCACAACCAGGGCACCCACGACTAGCCGAAGACACTAAGTCCCACAATGTGATAGGTAGCAAGCCTATCGTCAACCGGGCACATTTCCAATCCCGACCAACATTTTTTTTAGTAGAAAATTGGAAAAATCCGATTTTCTTTTTGTTGGCCGACCCGGGATTCTCATGCAGTCAAGTCCAGCACCCGGACCGCTAGACCACAAAGGCGAGTAGGTACAAAACACATATACATTTGAAATATTATAAAGATGATTATATATTTAAGCAAGTAAATTACACCTGCACACTTGGATTGATGGAGACAAAATATGTGTCGAGATACCGATATGAGGAATATTTATCATCAGTTTACTCAACCATACCCCACCTGTTTTGCACCTAGCTATTAAAAGCGGACGAAGTTGGGGGGTATTTAACAATTACTCATATTATTAGTGCAAAATTAACTGTTCTAGCTCGATCATGACCTTGTCGATATCTTCGAGTATTTCCTGCGACGCGACAAACGACGAGAATAAAGTAGATAGGTACGTCATGAGCCAAGTCGTGAATTGGCTCTTCCGTATGTTTACAACCCCCTTTCCTCAAATTCAAAATGTAGCACCTTGTCAAGTTTCGGTTTTCTGGGACTATTTGGTGAGCGTTGTTTTACCTG
Organism: Calephelis nemesis; assembly: GCA_002245505.1. Lineage (NCBI taxonomy): Eukaryota > Metazoa > Arthropoda > Insecta > Lepidoptera > Riodinidae > Calephelis > Calephelis nemesis. The sequence goes on from NJDD01005886.1 coordinate 114,871, forward strand.
TTTAGGTAATGCTTTTTCGGACCCAGCACTCTGGTCAAATCGAGAAGTCGATGAGGTAAAAACCTCATGGTTAGTAATAGTTTTTAACAAAAAAAAATACATTTATTACTCTCACGTCACATGATAAAATGTAATTAAGTGGCATTGCTACTATATCAAAATAATTAAATCGCAGTTATACTTCAAAAACCCGACTTCGATTTCAATACGTTATAATCAAAGTACAAAAAAATAACATTTTCCACGATTTTTCATCAACAGATCCAAACATGGTAACAATGGCACCACCTCGGAAGTATCTTTTTTGATATAAGAATAAAATATTTTTAAAATCATTTGAGAAATGTGTGTGAGAGAGAAATCGATTAACATGCATAAAAAATACTTCGACATTTTTCATCATCGGCGCGGGCACTTGTAACTTCCAGACATTCATATTTATAAATGAAGAAGTACTTGTACTTGAATAATAAATTATAAATGATACATCATTTATAATTTATTATTCAATAAAAAGTTGGCTATTTACAAAATAAAAAGTTATAAGTAATACGTAAAACAGTACAAGTGTTTCTTCATTTACATACATAAAAAAGTACAGCTTTGTACACTAGGTCTACTTATTTCATTTATTATTTTACTTTAAGAAGCTGGAAGAGATTCCTTTATTATTAGAGATAAACCCTCCCTGTATACATACATTTTTAGTCTTATTTTTTTTATCTTTACTGTATACAATAAAGAGTTAATAGTAATCAGCAATTCGCGATCGCATAAGGCTAATGAAAACGTTAATAATAGCTATCTCACCTAATTCGATTTGGCAAATATATACAAATATCGCGCGATTTTTGCCACTATTCCGGTTTTCATCCATAAATAATACCTCATTTCCCCTTTAGTGGGGCTAGTTAGGGGCTTCCACCCGTACTCCTTAAGTTTTTCGCGGCTTTTTAAGCTGTTTTC
>NJDD01005886.1:115857-152068 GCA_002245505.1 Calephelis nemesis
TCAAAAATAAAATGAAAAAAACGTGTTATTACAACGCTTGTCGCGTGACGTCTAAAGCCTATAGTAATAAAGAAAAAAACATATTGATTTCTCTAAAGGATCCTGGCGATGAAAAACCCTTACCCTCCTTAAGACGAGTGAAACTGTTTTTTTTTAAGACATCCGTCCTCCCTGAAAGGTTACATAGAATAGTTAGGTTTCTTTCTAACATCCCTACCGTTATTAATCTATCGGATAAGACTGACATCTTCCCTATTCGGTGTCTGTAAATAACGAAAATGATCGAATACAAGCCGGACTGGCATCCGACATTTTGCTGGCGTCTTTGAACTCATTGTCCGGTAGAAATCTGAGCTGGATACGAATGTGTACACTATTTAGACGCGTCTTACAAATCTAGAATAAGTATAAAGCCGTTGAGAAAGAAGTTATTTCTTTATTTAAACTGTCCTATGAAAATGAAACATTTAATTATGTGAGCGTCCGATACGCTCAATACAATACAGGATACATGAGGTATCTTCACGCCCATACACCCGAAGACCATTGCCGAGGCACAACCAGGGCACCCACGACTAGCCGAAGACACTAAGGTTATAAACGCGGGCAAAGCCGCGCGTTAGCACTAGCACTAGGTGCTTACATAAATCTAAATTTTAATACCGATACCTACCGAATTAAAAATAAACAGCCAGACAGAATGACTAATAATAAAATTCGTTATTAACCCTTGACATTTAGAACTTGACGTCATCCAGCAAGGGATATGGGGAGCGGGGAGATGCGTTCCACATGGCTGCCGCTAGGGTCCGCGGTGACCTCGTGCAGCCTTTGTTTCTTTGTCTTACACTTGGAATCTGTGGAAATGTTCTCCTTGTTGTTATGAATATTAACTTAAGTGGTTTATTAGGTTGTGGTTTGCTACATACCAGCCTGCCTATATTGACCCGCTTTACCTATTCTTGTCGTTATAGCATCAATACTCGCTATTGTCGTGTTCCATGACTTAATATTCCGACCATTAGACAGCGGCGCACCAGTCACATTTATAGTCTTCTAGTTGAAGACCACGATTTCGTCATCGTAGAATAGTAATTTCATACACACTCTTATTCCCTATTACAGTCCTATGGGGGTTGCTTTTTTTTAAGTAGCTTTAGTTTGTACTTGAATATTTAGCATTAAAATCATTATCAAATTCATCACAATCGGTTTAGCAGTTTAGCCGTAAAAGCAACAGACAGACTTTCGCATTCATAATATTGGCATGGATATGATATGATACAGTTATTTCTTACCATCAGAAGACACGCTTGCTCCTTCGCTATGTTTAAACTATAAAGATTGGTGGTTTTGCATTTAGTCTAGAAGTCTACCACTGCCTTACTTATTTTTGCTGCCATAACGTTAGTTATCGCCGCTGTCGTGTTCCGGTTTCAAGAGTAGTAAACAATTACATTGGTGATGGATGCTTTACTTTCTGAAATCAGTTTTAAAAACATCAGTACTATCTATAATTTTTTAAAACTTCTTCACTTTTTTTTGACCTCAAGAAGTTACTTTTCTAAGTTAATGCAAAAGTTTATTTGAATTTTAAATTTAGTGGGTTTTGTTATTGCAGGTGTTTAAATGGGTTCACGTCATCAGCATAATATTATACTGATGGAACATAAAACGTATTCCAAAAATCTAAAAGTTAGTCTTTTCTGTTTACACGCTTTGTCTGTTTTTGTTTAGGTAAACCAAAATGTTACAACTTATTGTATTAATAAAAAAACTATTCATTTCCGAGTAACGGTTTATGCTATTGTAAACACACATACACACACCCGCACACCTTACGCACACGCACACACGCACACGCACACGCACATGAACACGCACACGCACACAAATCGAACCCGGGACCTCATGAAGTCAACACCTGGACCGCTAGACCAGAGAGGCAATATTTTAATACATCTATATCTTTAGGGATATGAATGTCAACATACTCACTTTTTTCACAACTCCTAAATGTACAAAAAATTGCGAATAACAATTTTTAAACACATACTAGAATGCTTAGCTTCCTTTAGACATAGGGTAAAAATATTCTTTATAAACGGTATTTTATTAGATGTTTTCACGTTATCAAGGTTCCTGAGGACCCTTGCAGCCAACGGACTGGAACAGATCTCGCTTGCTTGCTCCCGCTACTACCTCCTAGCGGCTAGCCCCATTGTTGCTACGTTTATCCGTTAATAACTTATTTTACATCCATTATTATACTCAAGGATGATTCAGATTCGATTTTTTTTTATTTACGTAGACTATATAAGCGATACTAGTGCGCATAAAAGACTATGGTTTTTTTATCACAAATTTTAAAAACAGAAAAAAATTTACGTTAGAGAAATTTGAACCTGCAAAGATGAACTCATTTAATAGTAAATGTTATTGTATATTACAAAGAAAGGTGAAGCTATAGGACGAACGTACGTACACACGTAATCACAAATAAAGGAATTTACAATTTTACCACAGGAGTTGAATCCTTGAAAGCTCAAATGGTTCGAGCACTCGACAGTAAAAGAGATGAATCAGGTTCAAATCCAGTATGAAAGGATTTTTTTTCTGTCTCTAAATTTTTGTGAAAGTTTATCCCAAGCACGAGTCTTAAAATAAAATATCTTACAACCTAAGCCTTATTATATTTAAAAACCTACAACTGTGCCGTTTCTAAGACATTTTTTACCTCGCACAACATCTTTGTGGAATCAGTTACCGAGGGGTATCCCAAATAATATGACTTAAGGACCTTCCAGAAAAGAGCGTGCTCATTCCTTAAAGGTCGGCAACGCATCTGTGATAATCCTGCTGTTGAGGATGCCCGTGGGCGGCAGTGACCCACTTGCTCGTTTATCTCCTCTTGTATACAAGATATTTTTTTTAAATATATACACATATAAAAAGCAATTATGCCGACAAGAATGGATAAAGCGGTCGTGTCGCTCAGAATTCTTTTAGCTAACTTTAGTCATAATTATAAATTCGAAATTCGCCTTAGTTATCATGGATTCGAATTGTCCTCCACAAACCAGAAAAGACGTACTGACGTCAAACCCAGCCATGGTATTACACAAGTTAGCTTTCGAAGGCTGATAGCAAATCCACTGAACCGTGACGGAGCATAATTCACAGTCGATAACAGCTTCCGCAGGTGATTACTGCCTCTCCGATAAACGCTAAACTGGTTTCACCACATTTAGAAAACGGGAGACTAATGAGCACATCTATATTCAGCGCTCACCTATTTTTTCATGGTAGAAAATAACTAGCATTGTTCTATGTTTTGAAATAGTATTAGTTTTGTCATTCGTAATGTCTTTTGGCGCCAGCGTTATTTATTTGGAACGCACTAACTAAATCTTTTTCTTTCTTTAGGTTTTGAACTAGGTATACGTTAGTATTTTGCCATTAGTCAAGTAGAAATTTGCATCAAATTTTATATCATTTTTAATCAATTTAAATTAGTCATCAGTCATAAGTCGTCAATAAGTCACGTCAGGCTCTTGGGTAAAACGGCGACCTCATTACTCAAGCTCATGTAATGAGATTTGGCGGCAACGAGGATATACACGATACGCTAATTTCTTCATGATTTTTCATTTGTGCTCTTCTACTAAACAAAATTGTACAAAATGCCACCAAAATTGACTAATTTCACTCAAAATCATAACGAAATTCAATAGTTATGAAAAATCTTCGACCATCTTTTCTCTCGATGGCGCCAAAACTCCAACTAAATCTTAACTTTTGTTTTCTGTATAAATGTCGTGTCCATATTTGAGTACAGATTTAAAATAATAAAAAAATATCTTTGAATGAGTTATTTCTTTATTTTATTTAAAAATATATTTGTTATCTAAATATGTTTGTATTTTGTTAAATCATAGCCGTCCGCAAACTTGACATTAATCGCTACTTCCGTCTGGGACAAATAAAAATGTTGTTATTTCGGTTTTTGCAGTAATTTTTCGAGTTTTTCACTTCATATACACCTTGTCCCGACAGAGCGTGATGCAATGACCAGGCGAAATAGGGATGCATTTTTTTATATATTTAGATTATTTTTTATTAGACCTTTTAGACTCTGAACCTGCGCCCTTTACGCTTGGATCTATATAATATATAGGATCCGCGGATACCTTTATCTCCTCTAAATCTTTTTTTCTTTTATGATATTGGAAGGCAAACAATCAGACGGATTTCTTGATGTTTAGAAATTCACGCCGCCTAGAGACACCAAAGGTGGTAATGGTGCGTTGCCAACCTTGGCGGGGATTTAACAATTGTTGCCCCCTTCTTTGTCTTTAAATGGTAATGTACTATAAAAATATCAGTATACACTCGAATCGGTAGTCTTCCTGTTCTCAAAGTCTCACAAAACACGACACAAAATAATTGTACAGATAAATGTACACAGACCTATATATACCTACATACCCAGTGTAATCAGTAAGTAGTCATACATTTACTATGAATACGTATGCCCTTAATATTTTAAAACAAATCATCATACATAGACACCATTTTATTAAAAAAAAAATGTTTTTTACCAAATGAAAAGAAGGTATAATTATTATAAAGATTACTAAATTTAGCTTTATTGTTATGTTTTAGAAGAAGTCGGCATTGCTATGGCAGGTATTTTTTTAAATTGGTCTTCTGGGGCTTCTCTTTCAAGGACAGGCACAGAACTTTAGGCCATGCTGCTTCGTCTTCCGTAATAATAAAATAACTTTTTTGTTATTTAATTTTTTAATTCACTTCTTCAGTTTCTTTAAACACCTACTTTTATCTAGTCATAAGCCGTGATAGAATGTCATGTCAGTTACTCAAGCTTATTTTGTGCGATTTAGATTCAACGAAGAAACGCACGATACACAAATTTTAGTTCAGTTAGCAAAATGCTAACTATATTCACTTATTTTACACAAATGTACACGTAATTCAAAAATGTGTCAGTTTGTCGTATAAAAATATATAAACAAAATTAAAAACGCCGTATTACTCTCATTTATTAATGAACAAAATTTAATTTGCTTAAAAAATAAAGTCAACTAGTCATCTAAACCAAGAGTTCCCAAACTTTAAAAATAACGAAATCCCGCTTAACACTCTAATTTTTTTTACATCTAATCAAAACTTTAATTTTCTTAAAACAAAAAATAAATCTTTTACTATCTTAAAATTCTATTACATACTTATTTCTAAGAAATTGACTTAGATTACGCCCACGTTTTAATAATATTTTAGGTTTCCTGTAGAAACGGCTTTTAAATATCGGGATAAAAAGTAGCCTTATCATATTATTTCATCTTCCTTTCTGCACATACCTATATAAATTATACCATAACAACGACTCTGTGTTATGTTGATGTATAAAAAATGCGCAAACAATACTTCCACGTAAGTGTATATTTTCTATAAAATATCAGAATCTCTTCCTTTCTAAATGCAGTTTTTTGTGAAGAATAAAATTATTACCCTGTTTTATCAACGATGTCTCCACAATTCTTTACCCACCTACTTTTAACGTGTTACAAAAATAAATAGTTTTGCAGAACCATAATGACTTTTTAATTCGTCTCAGTGATTCCCTCTTTGAGTTTTTGTATTTTTGCTGTATGCTATTTGCCAAGTTTATTTCTTATGATTTTTATTTATCGCTTAGGTTTCGCGGAACAAACTTTTAGAATCACTGAGCACAACCCCTTTTGTGAGTCAGTTTATTATCAAATTTATGCAAATATGTTGACACATGAGCCAGCATTAATTAGCGTGTTTACAACAAAAGCTTTGCTTGGAGGTTTGAATTAACCTACTAGGTAGGAACTAGGCTGAATCACGCAAGCGTGTTTCAAAAAAAATACCTACATATAAGAACAAAAAACACATTCAGGAACAAAAGAAAGACATTCTTTTGTTCTTTTATTTTATAAATTTTATTAACTGATGTTTGCAGCTACAAAAGAAGTAAGTGAAGGAAGTGTTTCCACTGATTTGATTAGGAGTTGAATATATAATATGTCGCATCAAATATTATCGTTCCTTTTAAGTTCAAAATAATTACAAATAAGTACTTACCTAGTTCCGAAAATAGTGAAATACCTACTTATCTAAGTATACAATTTAATGGCGAGCAATAAAAAGGTGTTTTTTATTGGTCTGAGACTGATATCACAATTCCGAGAGTCTGTTTTTTTTTAACTGATCCGATTGACCGATGATCGACCGATTTTAATAAAATTTTAAATCTAAATAGCAAGAGATTATAAGTTAGTTTTAAATTTTGTTATAGGTACGCTACCGAAGCTGCGGGTAAATAGCTAGTATTTTAACAAACTTGAAAATTTGTGCACTCACACACAATGATATGTTCTTGCCAAGTCCCTTAGGCAGAGGGTATCGAATGCCAAATCTCACGATCCTTGCAGATCTTCCTGGCTTCCTTCACTTTCATAGCCCTTTTCTTGCAAACACGCCGGTTTCGGAGACTCTTGACACCCCCTTGGGATAACTACCGGGCAATTTAAACGTGGACTGTCTACATAGGTCCCCTCCAGTACTTATATCCATCCACATTCCCATCGTATAACTACTTTGTCAATCTTCATCTGTCATTCTTTCAAAATGACCCAACCAACGGAGCATGCCTTTTCTCATTTTGTTACCAACATTTTCCTTCAATCCCACTCTTACTCGCATCTTGTTGTTACCAATGCTGTCAGCGAGCGTTACGCCACAGATTTTTCGTAGTGCTCTCATTTCGATCGCATTTATCCTTCTTTCATGCTTTTTCTGACATACCTAACTCTCTGTTCCATACAACAATGTTGGAATAAGCAAAAAAATATGTAATTTAGCGAATTTAACAACTTGACTCAAAATCTCGCTTTGAAATAGCGTAACCAGTACCGTTGTAGCGTCATGATTTGTGCACTATACCTATAAAAAAAATTACAAGTTGAAACAAGACAAAATTTATATGGGACCACCTCGGGATCATAAAAAGAACTTCAAAACTATGAGTCACCAATTTGCCTTTTTGTGGATTTACACACTATTGCTTATGAGCATCCAATTTGGACTTAGAGTAGTCTCAGCTATGGGTTGCAGGTCTTTGCCACCTACGACCTGAGAAACTTTGTGACATGTAACTAAGTATTTCTTATCATATGAATGGATTACTGGATTACACTGGAAACTTTACATTTAAATAAACATTTTAACTGGAAGTGGCTAATCCATATTATCTCAACGTCTCCAAATAAACAAATAAATGTAAATAAAACAAAAAAGATCGAACGGTCCTCGATTGGTCAACGCGACGTTGCCGCTTTAGGTCACCTGGGGAGATGTCTCACTTGTCTCTGTTACACTTGCCCACTTTCACATGTCCGTCTCTTTCTAAAGAATCGTTTCGCTTGAAGACGGAACTGAGATGATTCTCATCTTTTGTACTGAGTTGTTTTTTATTTAGAGCCAATAGAATAAAAGTTGTACAGCCAAATTACAATCAGAACATTTATTTGTTTTATTTTTGTATCATTTCTATCAATTTAATAGCTTTTTATTGGGTAGAAGGTACGGAATTTGATACTTGTTTTTTTTAATAGTAGATAGGTACAAGAAACGCAAAGAAACCAGCTAGTTTTCTGACGATAATAAAAGAAAGTACCTAGGTACGATATTAAGATTTCTTTTTACTCTACCGTGTAATAGGAACACACAAATTTCTGGAGTTGCTATTTTAAGGGTCGAAATAATATCGTTTTTTAACTATAATCACTACATAGTATAAAAAAAAGTCACTTCCTCTATCCCTATGTCTCTTTGTATGCTTAAATCTTTAAAACTACGCAACGGATTTTGATGCGGTTTTTTTAAATAGATAAAGTATTTGAAGAGGATGGTTTATATGTATATTTCACAACCATGCGAAGCAGGGGCGGGCCGTTAGTACTTCTAACAGTACAATTAATTGCTGTTCGTTAGTCTCGCTAATACTCAAGAACTGCTGAACCGATTTGGCTAGTTTTCGTAAAAATATCCAGTAAGAAGTTCACGCTTTTAAGGTCCGCTACATGAATTCATAATAATTTAAGTACATACATTTTAAATCTATGGAGCTACGACATACATTCGGAATTCTTATGAAATTTGAGTAGAATTGTATAGGGCGCCATTTGGTTTCGGAATTCTGAACGCGGAATCCCGGTTAGTCCGTCCTTGTCGTTCCCAAGAAATAAAGGAATTCCGAATGTATGTTGCGGTCTCTAGAGCTTCATTTTTTTCAGTGAGTTAAAAAGACAGCGAGTAAAAAAAGTTATAAGAGTATAACGTGTAACGGTCAAGCTGTCTTGGAGAAAGGACAGGTCGCGTGCGCAAGGTCCGGACATAGTGCTATGAATTCTTAGAAGGGATATTTTATAATTTAGTTTTGGAGGTATTTACTTATTTTATTTACTTATTTAACAATTTACGCAAACGTAATTTATAGCAAAACACATTGAGAAACTAAAATTGACATAAGACGATCTTAATCTAGAGATTTTTTCCAGTCAAGCCTAAACATGAACCTCTTCCTTTTTGAGTCCATTAAAAACTAATTACATTTTTGTTTAATCTTAATAAGTCCCAGAACTAAACTCGTAAAAATGCGATTTGATATTGATACAATCCATAAATATATAAATAAATCGCTGTTTCCCTAGGCATTACGCGTGAACGGATGGACCGATTTCGCTAATTATTTTTTTGTTGTGTTAGTTATTTTCAAGACATTGTCCATATGAAAAAAATCTGTATTAACAGTAAGGACAGAAAAACGTTTATCTTCTCAGCTAGTCTTTTTATATTGTTAGAGTCGAATTATTGCTCGACATTAATAGCGACTAAATGTGTTGTTTTTTCTAGTTTGTTTGCAACTTTCCCGGTTTCTCTCTTCATAAGAGCCTTCTTTTATAAATAGAATCAGAATCAGAATAATCTTTATTTACACGAACCATACAAGTGGTATTTGTGCGCGTCGACATTTTTTAAACTACTACCGGATCGGAATCGCGGCCGCACACTGAGAAGATCCGGCGAAAGAAACTCAGCGGGCTTGTCTTTTTTTCAATAATAATATTTACAATATAATCTAAATTAAAGTTACTAATTACAATCTGATTTTAACTTAAATAAAAGGTACAAAAAATTACATTACAAATTGCAGTGGGAGATTGAAACCTCTATTCCCAAGCATGTTCATCTTACAAATAATCTGAGACCGTATAATAGCCTTTTTGACAGATACATTTTTTAAGCTTATTTTAGGTAGATCTCTAATACCAATGGGCAGCTTATTGTAGAAACGTATACATTGACCCAAAAAGGATTTACTAATTTTACGGAGATGAGTTTTGTATGCGGTTAGATTATTTTTATTCCTCGTATTAATATCGTGAACATCACATTTTTTTGTAAACATACATAGATTTTTTTAACATACATTAAGTTTTCATAAATGTATTGGGAACTAAAGGTTAAAATATTTATTTCTCTGAATTTTTCTCGGAGGGAATCCCTTACTTTAAGATTATAAATAGCTCTAATAGCTCTTTTCTGTAATACAAATATAGTATTTATATCTGCAGAATTTCCCCAAAGAAGTATACCATAAGACATTAAACTATGAAAATAGCTAAAATATAATATTCGGGCCGTTTCAACATCTGTTAATGTTCTTATTTTTTAACTGCAAATGCTGCTGAACTAAGCCTATTTGCCAGTTTCTCGATATGAGGGCCCCATTGTAATTTATTATCAATTGTGATGCCTAAAAAGACAGTGGATTCAACCAGATCCAGATTAGATCCATTTAGTTGTACATTGGAATCTACTAGTCTAACATTGGGCATTAAAAATCTAATACATTTTGTCTTATTACCATTTAAAAGAAGATTGTTAACTGTGAACCAATGTGCAACTTCGGATATCGCATGCTCACTTCGTCATACTTACCCAATTGCCTTTTCACTTTAAATATTAGTGAAGTGTCATCCGCGAACAAAACAATATCGTGGGTATCCCTTATGTAATAAAGTAAGTCATATATACAAGAAACAAAAATGGACCAGGAATAGAGCCCTGTGGTACGCCAATCGTAACCGCAGAACCCGAAGAAGTTTTACCACTAATTTTAACCCTCTGATATAAATAGGCAACACATTAAAAAAAATAATTAGTAAAATTGGTCCATCCGTTCAGGCGAGAAGTAATGACGTCGCGAAATATGGAATCATTTCGCGACGCGAAAATTTAAATGTGTAATTTCAATTTTCTAATAACAGTAATGTTGTCCGGGATTGTATTTGTGCCCGGTTGGCGTTAGGCTTGCCATCTATCACATCGGAGGACTTCTAATATTCGGCTAGTCGTGGGTGCCTTATATGTACCTCTGCCTTATCTCTTCGCGAAACATACTTTTTTTAACGTGTTAGAAATTGTCAGCATAAGATTCAGATAAAAAGCCATAACATAGTTACGACAAACCAACTTCTGTCAGCTCAACTATTATTTTATAACAAGTTAAAAAAGCCAATTGTAAAATTTTATAGGTCTATGGCGACAGGTGCGCAGGCGTCACCTTTGAGAAAAAACGGCTACACGGGGGCGAGCGACCCCCTCGCGTTACGTTCATCTGACTTGGGATCCAAGCTATACACTAATAACATTTTATGACCTCGGGAAGGAAATTAACTTACCTCCGCGTTGGTCGAGGTGTTAGCAAGCTCGACTGACGCTATCGAACTTCGTGTTCGATTCCCAACACAATCAGGTTTGTGTTATGAACAAGTTTTTACATAAAGGTCTTTGTGTGTAGTCATAGATAGGTAAGTGGAGTTTATTTCATTTTAAATGTGTACTAAAAACGTACCTACTGTTTATGTGCATGTTTGTATCGACTAACCAATGCCTAAGGCTTCACTCAAGTGCCGATTGCATATAACAACATATAATTTTTATTTAATTAAAACTAGCTGACTTGGAGAATTTCGTACCGCTTGGCATTGATAGTTACTGTCATTTTGTTAAGGAAAAAATAAGATATTTTTTTCTTATTTCCCCTGCAATTTCCCCAGTTTTGCTCATTTTTTTTCGTTTTCCTGATACAAAAAAAAATTGAATAATTGGTTAAATCATGATGCGACGTGATGACTATATAGATACAAGGATAATTTGAAGATATTGAGTGACGAATTGGCCGATTTTCATTAAAGTTATCTTTAATTTGATGCCATGCCACTACATTTTAAAAAGGCAAAACTCAATCTAAACTGACTTAGTACTTTTCCTGTGATATAGAAAAAAAAGAAACTGAGCGTCCAGCGTTTTACTTCCTGAGGACTACAGTATTTAGGAGAATAATTAGCAAGCTGCTGCTTAAGTATTCTGTTGATAGTTTCAGAAATAGTTATATCAAGAATCATTATCTGACGAAGCTTCCGGTCTTCTAAAAATTTGGTCACTTGGCTTGCCATGACTTTTAAGAATTTTGTCACTAGATTGTCAACGCGTTTATTCCAGGTAGGGACACCCATCACGATATCGTAATAAGAAAAGTTCAAAGTCGTGATCGTTTATAATATAACTCCAAACGATGTACGTTTGATGATTTTTAAATATCACCATTGTTATGGTCGTGGCACGAGCTACGGACATAATATTTAAATATTTTCGTACGTATTTTCATAATATTATCGATTCATTATTTGAATGGAAAAAAGAATTAATGTTTTTACAATTTATTTTAAGAGAAAGTTTTTCTCAGACCGGAATCAAACCTTTACGTAATCTTCTCCTTTTGCAGAATTTTACGGCTCCCCATCAATTAAGGGAATTTAGACATATTGTTTCCTATCTTTAAAAAAAATAGCCCACGTACAGATAGTGCTATTACTAAGATGTCATTTTGGTTTTCCCCGTGTTGGTCCAGGCTCCCTTGCAGAATAGACCATCTGCCTTCCTGCCAGGCAGCTCGTAAAAGGTGAGCATAGGCCTACCGTCATTAGTACCGTGACATCTGACTAGGTGGTAGAGTTTCGCAGCGACTCACCCGAATTGGTACCACCGCCTTACCTATACCTGCCGCTATAACGTCATGACGTGTTCCGGTTTGGAGGGTGAGGTAGCCGGTAAACTTATTTTTGCTCGAGGCCTAACATCCCGGTCCCTGGTTGGCAACGCACCATTACCACCTTTGGTGTCTCTAGGTAGCGTGAATCTCTTACCATCAGGACATCCCTCTGCTTGTTTGCCTTCCAATCTCATAAGAAAAAAATACTGCTGTTATTATAGCTCTCCCTGAAGAGATTATTGTAGTCGTCGAAAATAAACTAGCATGGATCTTATAAATATATACAGGTCACCTATAGTCATCCTAGATGTTAAAAGGGTATTGCGAACCTTCGGGATGTTAGACCTCCTACGCTAGTCAGCTGTTTAACCTATGTCTTAAACTGGATCAGGATAATGAAGAATTTATGAGGTTACGTTGGTTCATGTTACTATGACCGTGGTAATGGTACTTGTAGTGCTTAACGCCACTAAACTTTAAATTTTTTTAAATGAAAACTTAAAAAGTTTTATATATTCTTAAGTAGCGTTGCGCACTTTTTTTTTGAATTGGTGAAAACTTCTAAACTCGCGTCAGATCGTCAGATCGAAAATTCGTAAGACGGCGCAGGGCGCTTGTGCGAATGTTCGTGTTGTCATGTTTGTATACGATAGCACAATAAATGAATATTGTATTCTATCACATAAATGATAGTACTTTCATACTGATAATTAAAGCAATTCGTGCAAAATTATTCCCTAACTATTCCAAAATATCAAAAATACACAACGTTAATATTAAAGTTTTCACTTTTGGAGTGCAACCCGTCGTTTTTTATGCCGCACTTGCGAAATAAAGTCCCGCAGTCTCCTTAGAAACGCTGAAAACTGCTTTAGACTTCATAAAAAAATCGCGAAAGTATAATTGAATGAACTCTTTATTATGCACAATAAGTAATACAGAAATAATTACCAGAATTTTCGCGCCAATGAGAGAAAAAATGGTCTTAGTTTTTTCGTAATTATTGAATTTCCTGTACATATCAAAAAGAATAGTCAATTTTGGTGGCATTTTGTTCAGTCAAAGCGCACAGGTAAGTATCCATGAAGGAATTAGGGTGTCGTGTAATTCCTCGTTGTAGCCAAATCCCACTAAATGCGCTTGAGTAAGGATACCAACGCGTTACCCTAAACTTCGAAATGACTTTCTATGACGACTAATGACTAATTTCAAACAATTGCAGCCCGATTTTGATAAATTGTTTAATTCGCCAGTCAACTGCTAGGCTCGGGTTTGATTCCCGGCAGGGGAAGGCATTTATGTGTAAAAAGTTTAGATGTTTGCATTTCTGGATCTGAGTGTTTTTAAATTTATTGTGGTATCTATTTAAAAATTTATATGTATTGTTGGGGTTAGACGAATTTGTGTAGGTATATCGCCAGACGTTTCTATACCGATTTTAATATTTTTTTGTTTATTTGAAAGAGCGTACCTACTTCCATTGCCACCAAGTCTGAATCAGATATTGGTATCCCAGAGAAACCGAGGAAAATACTTTTTTTGTTCCTAGATGACAGTTATTGAAAAAGAAGTCGGTTTTTTGCAGTTTTGATGCGAAAAAAATATTTAATGTGAAATCACATTTATAAGGTCCAAAGAAGGATAAAAGTCATGTTCCCACAAGAGGCTAATACGGTATGAGAGATAGCCACCGTAACGTCCGGGAGGGAGGAACACTCATTTCCGGGATCCCTTCCGTAGGGGACACTCGTATATTGTTACCATGGATATCACCTTATACGGATGGTTTGTTTGAGATAATTTAAAGTAATACAAAAAATTGTAGTATACCTACTTTTTGTATTTCTTACGTTGACGCCTAGATTGATTTTCCCCGTGTTGGTCCGGGCTCATTTGTAGAATAGACCATCTGCCTTCCTGCCAGGCAGCTCGTAAAAGCCGAGCATAGGCTTTCCGTCACTAACACCGTGACATCTGACTAGATGATAGAGTTTCGCAGCGACTCACCCGGATTGGTACCACCGCCTTACCTATTCCTGCCGCCATAACGTCATGACGTGTTCCGGTTCGGAGGGTAAAGTAGCCGGTTAACTTACTTTTGCTGGAGGCCTAACATCCCGGCCTCTGGTTGGCAACGCACCATTACCACCTTTGGTGTCTCTAGGTGGCGGGAATTTCTCACCATCAGGAAATCCGTCTGCTTGTTTGCCTTCCAATGTTATAAAAAAAAAATAATTGAAGATTACCTTTTTTTATAGAAGAGGAGGCAAACGAGCAAGTGGGTCACCTGATGGAAAGTGATCACCGTCGCCCACGGTCATCCGCAACACCAGGAGTATCACAAATGCGTTGCCGACCTTTAAGGAATGAGTACGCTCTATTCTTGAAGGTTCTTAAGTCATAATCGTTTGGGAATACCGCCCTCGGTAACTGATTACACAAAGGTGCTATACTTCGGACAGTTGTAGATCGCCACGCATCGAGATGATGGGCATGATACTTTAAGCTCTGACGTGATATCCGAAGGTGGACCTATATGCTACCATGATATAGGCCAAGATGTTCTTAGGGGCTGGTTTTGATTGTGGCTAACACTGTGACCATCACTATGTGGTAGTATTTGGTGAAGACTTCACCGGGTTAATTATCTACCCTTTTCATAACGTCATAACGTCAGTGCACAACATTGCTATGTTCCGGCTTCGCATGGTGGAATAGGATAGATCATCTTCAGACATAATACATCATTGTCGTGTTCCGTACTTCAGTGTAATGTTTATTCACTAGGATATTTATCTAACTTTACCTAACACCATAACATCAGTACTCACCACTGTTATGTTCCGTTTTTGAGTGGTAGTGTAGATGAATGGATCATATCCAGCCACAGCGCACCACTGTCGTGTCCCTTGCTTAAGTGTAGTTTAAACTTGCTTATGTGGATAGCGACGGGATAATACACACATATATATTTTATTTTTATGGAAAAAGACAATGAACAAGAACTCGCCTGCTCTGATGGTAAGAGATAATCGCACCTTATAGACACCATAGATGTTACAGGTGCATCGCTGTCCTGTTACGGGGGTGTTAGGCCAATAGTGCAATTCCACCGGCTACCATACTTTTTGGGCTATAACATGTCATTATCTTTATGATGGAAGGTATATAGGGACAAGTTGCTGCATAGCACTCTACCACCAGTGGATTAGTTGGTAATGTGCCATTTCGCCTTGCACGCTTCTTTCGAGCTGCCATGCAGGACGGCAGATGCTCCTTCCTACTCAAGGGATCGGCTCCAACATGGGCATGTAACTTGTGCTTGTTTTTTTTTATGACATTGGAAGGCAAACAAGCAGACGGATTTTCTTCTGGTAAGAAATACACGCCGCCTAGAGACACCAAAAGTGGTAATGTTGCGTTACCAACCTGAGGCCGGGATGTTTGGCCTCGAGCAAAAGTAAGTACCTTACCCTCCAAACCGGAACACGTTATGGCGGCAGGAATAGGTAAAGCGGTGGTACCAATCCGGGTTGAGTCACTGCGAAATTCTACCACCTAGTCAGATATCACGGTGTTAGTGATGTTAAGCCTATGCTCGCCTTTTACGGGCTGCCTGGCAGGAAGGCAGATAGTGTATTCTACAAAGGAGTCTGGACCAACACGGGGTACGAGGAAGTGCTTCACGATCTACTTATTATATTTCTAATATCTTAGAAAAAGTGTCCTAGAAATAATGTCTTCGAAATTGTATGATAGAGAAGAACCATGCAACATAGTGATTCGAATATCATGCCTGAACTAAATATCTTCAAAGTTTTAAACTTGTCAAATGTGATATGTTACTATTGGTGCGTCACATTCAAAACTTTAACTAAACAGTGGGAAATAGGCCTTGTCATGAGTTTATGGCGCTTCGATAACGTCTCCGTATATTATTTGAATGATAGGTGGTAGAGTTTCGCAGCGACTCGCCCGGACCGTTACCACCGCCTTACCTATTTCTGCCGACATAACGTCATGACGTGTTCCAGTTTGGAGGTTAAGGTAGCCGGTAAACTTACTTTTGCTCGAGGCCTAACATCCCGGCCTAAGGTTGGCAACGTATCGTCACCATTGGTGTCTCTAAGCGACGTGAATTTTTTACCATCAGGAAAACCGTCTGCTTGTTTGCCTTCGAATATCATAAAAAAATGAAAACTAGAACCGAGCCTGTATTGCTAACTGGGAAAAATAAAATCCAGATCATAAGGGAGAGTGTCCCTCCGTAGTTTACGTAGACTCTGGCAGCGTGTGAATTGTTAAAATCAATTGAAAAACCCGTATCTGAAGTCACGTCAGTTACTTTAAGCATTGATTGACATAACATGTAAGTTTACATACGTAAGTATACACCGGTAACATCTATGGTGCCTATAGGTCACGGTTATCTATTTTTCAGAAGAGCCATGTGAGGCATAAGGCTCTCCTGATGCTTCGCTGTTGAAAAAATATTAAGTATGAGCAATCGTATTTTTTTATTAGCATTATGTTAATTTCTACCTAGTTTATGCTTTTTATTTCTTATCTTTTACAGTTTATGATACAACATTTTTTACAGTTTATGATATGTTTTTATTTACATGGGTATATTACACTTACATTAATTTTATATATAGTACTTATTAATAAAATAAAAGCGGAATACATATAACATACATTGGACAAATATGTCGTCAATAAGAAATGTTGTAAGCACGATATTCAGGACATGTAAACATAAAAATCTCGTGTCGCGATGTAGGTAGGTATAATTTGTATAAATGCCGGAAATACTGAACCGATTATGATAAAATTTCATAAAAAATTTTTAATTCTGCTCACTTAAAAGATAAGAGAGTTTTCAGACGGATAAGGACCTTCTTCTACCCATTACTAACACAACAAAAAATATTAACAAAATGGATCCGTCTGTTCAAACGTGATGCAAATGGCAGCTCATAAGAGACGAACACAAGTTAAAATGTAGGCCATTATCAACAAGACTTCTGGTTATAAAGATCTAAGCAATAACTTGCTTGGGTAGAAATCTATCCTTACCTATTCCTGCCGCCAAAATGACTTTGTCGTGGTCCATTCCGGAGGGTAGAGTAGCCGATAGACTTGAACAATAGATCATCCCATAATCAATAAGTAGGTAGATATAACGGTGTCTGTCAGCCACGTTTGTCTCTTACCAGCAGGAGATCCATGTGCTTGTTATCTGACCTGTCTTAAGAAAGAAAAAAACAATAAAAATTAAGCCAAATAATAATCGATTAAGAAATAACGAAGAAATCTACATAAGTACACTACTAGTATAGGAATAAATAACTTCCCCCTTTATTTAAGTCGGTTAAAAATCAGTAACCAGAAAAATACTTTGGTATCTAATATTAAAATATGTTAAACGAAACTAAGACGCTTATAAACCACTTAAACTAGTGCAAAATTATACAGAGAGCTTTTGTTTAATTAAATTATAATTAATTACTCATAACATGTAATTAACATAGATAATTGCGATTAAGTAAAAGTTTTCCAACAACAGAATCACATTTTTGTATAATATTGGAATACAAACAAGCAGACATATTTCCTGGTGGTGAGAAACACACATTTTATATTAAACATTTTTCCCCGAGTAGGCCCAGGCTCCTTTGCGGAATAGAACAGCTGCCTTCACGTCACTAACACCGGGATATCTGAGTGTGTGGTATAGTTTCGTAGCGACTAGTTCGGATTGGTACCACCGCCTTACCTACTGCTATTGACGTGTTCCTTTTCGGTTATTACGCCTTTGGTGTCTCCAAGTGTCGAGAGTTTCTTGTCATCAGGAAATCCGTCTGCGTGTTTGCTTTTCATTATTATATCCAACCTAAGGCTGTGCTGTTGCTTTTCAGGTAAGTATGTATATGTTGTCTTTGAAATCAGAATGAATACGTTTACTAATACCAAAAGCAAAACCTAACCAAAAATAGTACCTACTGTTAAAATATAAAGCCATTGGTCGATGCTTTATCAAATATGTAATGCTATCTATGATAGCTAATGATTTCAAGATGTTCCCGAAGCACAACATCCTATTAGTAGTTTGAAGTTATACTTAATATATAAAAATCTTGTGTCACGATGTATGTTGCCAATAAACTCCAAAACTACTGAACCGATTTCGATAAAATTTTCTCATGTATCTGTAGTTTGGTCCATCTTAAAAGATAGGATAGTTTTTATCCGGATGTTGGCGGGACGAAGTTCGCTAGGGCAGCTAGTATATTATTGTATAGGTTGAAGACATCATCATTAATGATCAACCACTCAAAAACCACTTGTTGGATTATGATAAAATTAACCTCGGAATTATTATCTACTGTTCCGTAATATAGACATTACCATCAGTTTGTTATTGGCTGAAACAAACATACAAAAAACGTTCAGTCGAATTAAGAACCATTTATTTTTGGTGTCGGTTAAAACATACTTTAGAATTAATGATCTCCTTTTCAGATTTCATGTCAATAAATTGAGATTTACAGATTTTTTTCTAAAAAAACTCTTTTAAACACAGTATTACTTTTAGTTCCATCAAATAATGATTGGTTACTATTATCCGAAAATGTTAATATTTCACTAGTAATGTGTTCGAGAATACCTTAAGTGTATTATCTGATTCCAATTTCCAATTATCATGACATTGAGGTTTTCTTTGAATCCTATAGATTTTTTTTATGTTATTGTAAGGTAAACAATTAGACGGATTTCCTGATAGAAAGAAATTAACGCCGCCTAGAGACACCAAAGGTGGTAATGGTGCGTTACTAATCTGAGGCCGGGATGTAAGGCCTCGAGCAAAAGTAAGTTTACCGGCTACCTTACCCTCCAAACCGGAACACTTCATGACGTTACAGCGGCAGGAATCGGTTAGGCGGTGGTACCAATCCGGGTGAGTAATTGCGTATCTCTACCACCTAGTCAGATGTCACGGTGTTAGTGACAGTAAGCCTGTGCTCGCCTTTTACGAGCTGCCTGGCATTAAGGTTTCGACGTTACTTTCAAACAGTCGATAGATGTTCATGCTAGATGTATAGTTCATTAATTTTAAACGAGGTTGGTGATTACGAATAATTCGCCACGCACACGGCGCACCAACTCCGCAACACAATAACAAAATCAAACACCAACCCTCTGTTATACTTTCCAAAAGGGCAGGTGATATGCTCATTTATCTATACGAATAAATAAGTCAATAAATGAAAAACAGTTTTTTAACGCGTCTAAAGTTTTGATTGTACTTGCAAAGTTTTGTCTTTGTCTATATACTAGTGGTTGCCCATGAGTCGTAATTCGACCATAATACATTTTAATATCTTGTTGATATGAACGCCATCTTCATTTCCAAGAAAAACTTCTTTGTTTCCAAACTTTTTAGTGCGCCATCTGTGATCTTTTATCGTTATCATCAATATATTTGTTTGTGTGGGTCAAATGCATGGAAGTATGGGTAATGTTTTATTGATTAATTTAATGTACTTTTTAATCATTTTTTTAAGCTTATGGTATCATGACCATTATCTCGATGCGTGGCGATCTACAACTGTGCGATTCCGAACTTAGGGACCTTCAAGAAAAGAGCGTACTCATTCCTTAAAGGTCGGCAACGCATCTGTGATACTCCTGGTGTTGCGGATGTCCGTGGTCGAAGGATCACTTTCCATCAGGTGACCCACTTGCTCGTTTGCCTCCTCTTCTATAAAAAAATCTTTAATATTGAAAAATATTAGCGTTCTGCACTTACCCTACACATAAACTGTAAGTGTGCCCAATTTTGTGCTCCTGCGTCGACGCAATTTTCGTAAAAAGGTGTCCAAAGTTTTGGCATCACGTATTAATATTTTTCGATTTAACCTCGAATTGTCTATATATTTAACCTTTTTAAAAAACGCTTTAAGTTTTCTTTCTTTGGGTTTGGCATTCGCATTAGCATTTTGCCATTAGTCAAGTAGGGATTTCTATCAAATTTAAGGAAATTGAGATTCAATTATAATTAGTCATAAGTCGTCAATAAGTCATGTCAGGCTCTTGGGACGATAGTACATAATATTATTCTGTGTCTTGGGTAAAGCGGTGGCCTCATTACTCAAGCTCACATAGTGAGATTTGGCGGCAACGGGGAAATACACGACACGCTAATTTTTTCATGATTATTATATTTCATTTGTGCACATTCACTGAACAAATTTGTACAAAATACCACAAAATTGTCTAATTTCACTCGATATAAACACGAAATTCAATAATTATGAAAAAAACTTCCACCATATTTTCTCTCAATGGCGCCAAAACTCCTTGCTTTACATTTTAAACAAGATTTCTATTGACTAATGGGTAGTGCCAGTTTTTTTTTGTTTTTTGGATAAAATGGATACTTTCGTAGAAAGTGGGATAAAGTAAATGCAAATAACGAGTAGGTAGTTTCTGTTTAAGACATAATTTGTTTAATTCACTTGTTCTTTTCACAACTTTTTTTTTATTATATTTTAACCTAAATAATCTAACCCTAATATAAGAAAATTACATGTCAACGATACTAATACATCGAAATTACTTTTAGTCTAGTCGAGAAGTGAGTTTTCCGCAAAAAATCGATCCGATTCTCTTAAAAATATGGCGATTGGTGCATTGGATTCAGAATTTAATTCTGAGAAAGAGGAATTTTTTAATTTATCTGACGTTAAAAATTGCATTTGTTATAAACAAAAAACGAAGAGAGAAAATGGTAGTCTCCATTTTGTAGTTATAACTTTAAAAATATTAAAAATATCTGAAATTTGAAAGAAGATCCTAAAAGAGGAGAAAATTTCAGTAAATAAGTCTCGATTCCCGGAGTTGTAGCTCCATTATACATAATATTAATTTAACGTTGAAAATTGGGCTCCGCGCGGCTGTTTCGGTGCCTAGACGTTGCAGCTAAGCAAAGGATGCAACACAAAATATTTTTTTCTAACATTCAATATTAATTTAAAAATCTGAATTAATTATAGTGTCATCTAGACACTTGAAGGATTATAGCCCCGCCAAAAAAAAATTTTTAGCTTGATTTTTGTTTAAGTTATTCAATTGTTAATTAACAAATTTTTCGTAGACTTGAGTTTTTATAAAATCTCTTATAAAAGTTTAAAAATTTGTCTATATTTTTTTTTCTTTCTTTAACAAGAGCTTTGTTATATAAATAATGAACACGACCGCGTAGTAAAAGTTTATAAAAGTTTTTTCATTTGTTTATAATGATTTTTCAAAGTTATCTAAAATTGAAATATCCGGCTAATGTTATAATTTTTTTTTCCTAAATTTTTATTTTTGGTTGTTTTTGTATTGATATTTTGCGTCTAGTAGCTTAGCTTAAATTTTTTTAACATTAATTGTTTAAAAAAATTTTATAAACAAATGGACAAATTTAATATTTTTAAAATTTTATTTTGTCATTATGTTGTCTTAGTAAAATAACGATTTTTTAAAAAAAATCTTAAAATTTTTTTTTAACTGTTTATAATTGATTTTTTCATTTATCCACCATTTAAATTATTTATTAAGAAATGATTTCTAAAAATCATCATTTATAAATCTCAATAGAATTATGAAAAAATATATTTTTTTATTTTAATTTTCATTGTTTATTTTATAAACAATTTGTTATAAACAAATTTAGATTTTCGTTTTAAATTTTTTTTCGTTGCTTTAAAAAATTACAAATTCAGTCATGTGCATCAAAGTTGTAAAAAAATTGTTTCTCTATTCTTTATTAAATTTTATAATACTTGACCGCGGGTCACGGGTACGGGTTCGATCGCGGGACTTCATGAAGTCCCATAACTATTTAACCTATGCTCGCTTCTTAAGCATTGCATTAGTACGTAAATGTTAATTCGGTTAGAAAGAAAGAAAGAAAATTATTTATTTGCGGAAATATGTGTGTAAATGAGATGTTACAAAAATATTTAAGTATATCAACATGTTCTACCATATTTTGGTGTGCAAATATTTTAACATTTATAAAAAATATTATTTAATAAGGTACTTATGCTTTAACTTCTAAGCCAATTTTTTATATTTATAACTAGATTAATTATTTATTACCAAAACATTTAATAACTATAATTGAATTTAACCCTGTCTACCGTAAACTACCAGTTAGTCAGTGGCCCATCCATCCAGACAATTTAATGCTATCGATATAATTATTTAAGCTAAGAAAAACGACAAAAAATAGAATTAACTATCATTACAAACAAAATTGCACACAAACACACACACACACACACAAACACACGTAGATACATGCTTAGATGCATATGTTCACGCTAAGTAAACCAGTGGTAGTAGGCGGAAAGAGTGCCATTGTCACAGTTCTTGTAAACGTGACTTTCCATATTCATTACTCTTCTCATACCAACACGTCAGTTTCGAAGACTTTTAACACCGCTCTCGGATAAAGCCAAAGCGATTTGGTCGCTAGTCTATATCACGAAACTGCTAAAGTAGTAAAAGTTATTTTACTACCTTCGTTGACTAAAATACCTATTACGTTTGGTATTTATCATAAATATGTTAAGTCGAGGTACGCACGGCGAATTAATTTACAATTATAATTGTGAGGTGTTGTTTATTTTTAATTTAATAAATGTAGTTTATTAATTTGGCAGATAGGGTCAATCCTGGTTGCAATGGCATCACTTCTTTATGGTTTGTTTAAAATTTGCATTTTTTTTATTAAATACAGTCCGTTACTAACAACCAAATAATGAAACTTAAAATAAAACAGAGATTCATCTTTAGTTATAAATCCATGACGATGCTATGAAAAGTGAAACCAGTTGGCTAAACTGTAACATAAAGAGTTATACCTTATAAGAGTTTCCTTAAAAAAGTGTAGATACGAAATGATTACCTTGAAAATTTTATAAGTTCCTATTTTATTATCAGATCAGCTTCATGTTCAGCTGTCATGTTCTGGTCTGGAGAGTAAGGTGATCGGTCTTGGACAATGGGCTTAATATCCTGGTCGCAGGACATATGTAACTGTAACATCTGTGGTGTCTATAGGCCGAGGAGAGTCGTGTGCTAGTTTGCTGAACTCTAACGTTAAAAAAATACCTTTTGCCAAAGCCACATAAGTCATAACACAAATTTCATAACATCTTTCCACATTTTTTATAGAGCAAAATTTGCATTATACCGCTTTTACTGGCTTAAATACGAATCTTGAGCTTCTTAAAAGGGCAAGAGCACAGTCTTAGTCCTTATTTCCTTTCTTTAAAAATATCTTCACGCCCATATCATACACGCACTTCACGTACCCGAAAAGATAGGCAGAAGTGCAAACAACTCCCACGATTAGCCTGAGATGCTAGGTCCACAATGTGATAGGTGACAAACCTATCACCGGGGACTTATCCAATATTAGTCAACGATGATTTTACTAAAAAATTAAAAAAAATACACTTTACTAGTCTTTCAGGTTTTACAAACTGCGCAATGAAAAAATAATAGGGCCCTGATTCAAAGGAGAAAAAAACTGTTATTATTTATTGGTAGCTTTTGCCCCGTCCATTATCATACTACAACCTTACTGTTGCTTGTTGTATGTTAGTGATCACCATGATCGTTTTCAGTCATAGTTCGTCATGTCATATCCGTTTTTCGGTGAATATTATCTTTAGGAAACCAGTCCGTTTCTTTGTCTCCTATACTAAAAATCCTAATGGGACTACCAAATGCAGCAGATTTGCTTAGAAGCTTAAAACGATGATGAAGATACGCCGCACGAACAGTAAAGAGCCCATCTGATACCTAAACAATACTTTTTAACCGACTTTTAAAAACGAATAGGTTCTCAATTAGACTGTATATTTTTTGTATGCTTATTGTACGGTAACTCGAAGTATAGTCAACCAAAGAAATGTCATGATTCCTCATCCTTGATGGGTTCGTGAAAAAAGTAAAAAATGACGGCGATTCTGTTGTTCAAAAACTAAACTTATTTAGATGCATGCTATCTTTTTCAAATGAAACAAAAACAAAAGAGATGGAATATTTTAGACCAGTCAGATTAGTCCGGATATGTCAAATTGTGATTTTTTTTAATCAAAATTTTCTGAGTGATATATTAAACGTCTGTAGAAATGTGTCGTACAGACTAATGTGACAGTACTAAAAGTATTTTGTCTCTTTATACTTATGACATTGGAAGGCAAACAAGCAGACGGATTTCTCGATGGTAAGAAATTCCCGCCGCTTAGAGACACCAAAGGTGGTAATGGTGCGTTGCCAACCAGAGGCCGGGATGTTAGGCCTCGAGCAAAAGTCAGTTTACCGGCTACCTTACCCTCCGAACCGGAACACGTCATGACGTTATGGGGGCAGGAATAGGTAAAGCGGTGGTACCAATCCAGGTGAGTCGCTGCGAAACTCTACCACCTAGTCAGATATCACGGTGATAGTGACGGCAAGCCTATGCTCACCTTTACGAGCTGCCTGGCACAGGAAGGCAGATGGTCTATTCTACAAAGGAGCCCGGACCAACACGGGGGATTAGCGATAACTTAAAAATAGTTAAGAAAGTGCGCAACAAAATTATCACCAATGTATGCATTATTTAGAGTAACTAAAAAACTACTATTAGGATGGTGATGAAATTTATGGGGGACCATTTGGAAAATATTAGCTTTCGTAAAAATATTTCGAAAAGAAATTATCAATTGGCAGCATAGTACCCAATGAAATAGTTGGAGTCGGTTTTTATAGTTTTACTGCGCTTAATTATTAGTGCAGTAGATTTCTAAAACATTTATTTTGCTTACTATACTTTGTGTGAAATCTATATATTTAAAACTCAATACAAGAACTTGTTGAAATATTTGGTTATAAAATTTATAAAAATATTTGGACCGGAAAGGCTAATTGCAGTTAGCAAGTTATATAAACGTCAGTAATTATCGCAATTAGACAGAAATTAACACTGATATTTATGAAGGGGGGTAATAACGGACTAGGGACTGGTAATGGAAAATAACTACTATATAGCGATCGCTTCTGTGGTCTAGCGGTTCAGTTGTCGGACTCGACTGCATGAGGTCCCGGGTTCGATTCCTGGGTCGAACAACAAAAAGAAAGTTGGGTTTTCCCAATTTTCTATTTAAAAAAAAAAAGTTGCTTGGGATTGGATATGTGTCCGGTTAGCGATAGGCTTGGCACCTATCACATTGTGGGACCTAGTTTCTTCGGCTAGTCGTAGGTGCCCTGGTTGTGCCTCTGCCTACCACTTCGGGGATATGGGCGTGCAGATACTTTACTTTAATTTTAACTATGTAGCGATTGTGTTTTTGGTGTTTGTATACTTAACTCTAGAGAGTAAATCGCCTCTGTGGTCTAGCGGTCCTGCGTCAATATGCCTTCTTTCTTGAGTTCTTGAGATGCCGGGATCAGCTTGGACAACAAAAAAACTAAAAATGTGTATTTTCAATTGTCTAATAAAAGTAACGTAACCCGGGATTGGATATGTGCCCGGATGGCGATAGGCTTGCCACCTATCACATTGTGGGACTTAGTGTCTTAGGCTAATCTTGGGTGCCCTGGTAGTGCCTCTGCACAATATCTCCATGGGTCTTGTTCTATTTCTTTGAAATGAAATAAAATGAAAATATTTTATTTGCGAAACATGTGTGTCAATAAGGTTTCCGAAAATATCAAAATATTTTGGCGTTCTAAAATTTTAACATTTATAAAAAAACTAGCGACCCGCCCCGGCTTCGCACGGGTGCAATGCTGATATACTAAATACGCTACAGAAAAACTGTGAACGTTGTTTATAAAAAAACAAATAGATCTATATTAAATGAACAATGTATTTAAGGTATTTAATTGGATAAGGATTAATGCTGTATTGGTTAAAATCGCTTCGAATATTAGTCATTATTTGTCGTAAAAAGTAAATGACAAAAAAATGTTATTGTGGGATATCCATAAGAGATAGACATATACCATCGCGGAGTTTTCTGTGTACAATACTTAGTACATTATTTTGATAAATCTCGTAGGATTCAGCCTGCGTTTGCAATGTAAGCGGAAAAAATGTAATTACAACACATTAGAAACCTCAAAAATAACAGTATTTGTCCACTATTTAATGGATGATATTATACATAAAAACCTTCCTCATGAGTTAAACTATCTATTAAAAAAAACCGCATCAAAATCCGTTGCGTAGTTTTAAAGATTTAAAACGCAACGCGTTCATAGGGACATACAACATGACACATGACAGAAAAAGCGACTTTGTTTTATACTATGTAGTGACTAGGTGGTTGTAATTTCTTAGCTTCAGAAAATCGGTCTGCTTGTTTGCCTTCCAATGTCAAACTTTACACGGGTACTCTTCCACAATAACAGTATAAAATCAAACTGTTACACAACTCAACATGTTATATTGTGTATTAATTAGCTGTTTGTCAGGTGACGTACCTGGACCAGTGACGTACTTGGACAAGGCGGTAATTTTATTCTGATAGGTTTTCACGGAACTCTGTTACTAATTCAGGGTAAAAATCACTGCATATGTGTCAAATATAAACTTGCTTTTCAGAAGCTCTTTCGAAGGTAAGCTCCGGGTTTTTTTCAAGCAATCCGAAACTAACATAACTTACTTCTGTGCCCTGTGAAGTAATCGAAAGAAGATCGGCTTGTGTAGCATTGTGGCCCCTGCGACTTGGCTCATTTCCAGTGTCAGAGTCTTTAAGACGACTTTCCGATTGTCCCCATTTTTTTCTGAATCTTTTGTAGTAGTACAATTTAAATTATGCGCTTCGGCTATATTCGCCGAGCTTCGGAAATCCAAATGTATTCTAAATAAATCTATATAGAGTTGTATTACATAATTAATCGTTTCGCTTAAATTTAGATTAGGTCAGCCAATTTAAAAATAAAAGTATAAAGTGTAAAAAGAGTAAAAAGTGTAAAGCTGAATCGCATTATTAAAGTAGTAGTACTACACTTATGTTTGTTTTGTAAATTAATTACTTGGTTTGTGAATACCAAATTTTAATATTTTAGAAATTAAAATTATATGAATTAGGACTTTGTACCTTAACCTTAACCTTTAGAGAAGTTTTTATAAATTGTAGTCTATACTCTGTACTGTACTAATAAACTATGTTGTGAAGTTTTATACTAATTGGATTAGTAGTTTTTCTTGAAACAACGAAAAATCCTAAAACATCTATTCAACTTTCCCTTTCTCGCTAACCTTGCGTAATATAGATGTTATAAGGACTAGCAGGATTGGTATAAAGCATAAGTTTTAAAAAAAAGTAAACAGGTGTAAGGTTTTTGCCTGAAACTGCTAATATTAGAGGGGGGAATAATAGGAAGGGAACTAGTGCAGTCGTAGTTGAATAATCAGTCCAGATTTCTAGATATTTCCAATAGCTTTCTTTATAATACACTTTAAGTGGTCTCGTTTCAACCGAAACAGGATCTGATTATGGAATCCCAGTATTTATTGTTATTATTTTTTTATGATATGAGAAGGCAAACAAGATTTCCTGACAGATTTCCTGGTGGTAAGAAATTCACGTCGCCTAAAGAGACCAAAGGTGGTAATGGTACGCTGCGTTGCTTTGGTATGAAGCCGTAATGTTGGGCCTCGAGCAAAAGTAAGTTTACCGGCAACCGTATCCTCCGAACCGAAACTCATCAACGGCAGCACTGATGTTATGGCGGCAGGAATAGTTATAGTTAAGGTGGTGGTACCAATCCGGGCGAGTCGCTGCAAAACTCTACCACCTATTCGTAGTCTAGTCCCAGGATAATTGAAAAAAAATAGTCTAAGTATATTTTGCTTACATAAACACCATTCTTAATTTGAAAACGGTTTTACTTTTTTAATGCGTTTTTATTTGGTATTACTCCACATATTATATTTTAGACTAACTACTAGTTTTTCCCCTTTTTTGACGCAGTCGGGTAAAAACTACTTTGTAACAAGTTGCGCATTACAGCAATGTTTCTAGATATTATCAAGGCATGTCTGTTCTTCTGGGAACATGGCGGCGGTCGCCATGGCAACGCGTCGCATCAACACGCGACCACGTGTGAATATCCAGGTGACCTAGATAGGCGGGAGGTCCACCGAGCGCACGGGTACATATTTTGCATTTTTGTCTGGCGGTTTATTTATAACCCCCTACGAAAAACTAGGGCTGTTATACGCTTGACGTGTCCGTCTGTCTGTATAACAGATGTGAAATCAAACCAAAATAATTTATTTGTGGAATGTTAATAAAATATTTAATCATGTCAACAAAATTCCTAAAGTAGTTTTTTTCCAAACGCAAAGCGAAGGCAATTATTGACCCTAAATATTACGTTAGTGCGTAACGTAACCAGAAGCGTCGATTTTCATACAAATATAAGAACTATATATACTAACATGACTTACGCCCAGTTCGTGGTAAAAGGCGACGCTCAACCTGAGAATCGTCGAGTATATTCAGTGTTGACAAAGCTATTTGTATCACCTCAAAGTTAGTTCGCTGACATTATTACAACGTTACAATTATTATTAACTGACATGTCGTCTATATAGACTACACCTCTGTTTAATTTTTTGTTTACAAGTTATCCAGTGTTCGTGATTATTGGGTAAATATTTTTCGCTTATGTATTTCCAAAAATTTTTGTAAGAATACTAAGAGATATCTACAGAAGAGCCCATAATTACTGCTAGGCAAACCTTAAATTTTTAAGAAAACTAGCAGTTTCACGCAGCTTCGGCTACGTAAATTGGTTTTTTCTTCACCGATTTTGATGAAACAAAGCCTATTTCACTCAAAGATAATGTAGCATTCTAAGTGTGAAAGAATTTTTGAAATCGGTCCAGTAGTTTCGGAGCCTAATCATTTCAAACAAACAAAAAATCAAACATTTCCTCTTTATAACATTAGTACAGATAGATTCATATTTTATATGAATATTTGGAAGTTTTACCAAGCGCCGACGATGGAAAATATCAAATATAAGAAAATAGATCTTAATTATGTTTAAGCAATTCAAGAATCGGTAGCCCATTTTTAGAAGTAAAAAATTGTCTGTATATAAGATAGCTTGTCTCAGTGTGCCACAAGCTTAATATATCCCTGGTGTGTGAGAAGGGTGGCGCTTTATCTTGAGCCACGTCACCAAATGTCATAATGTACTGGTTATTGATGTTCACTGTACAATAACTTTATCTATTGGTAAATATATTACATTCAATACTCCAAATCTCAAAATTCGAGTAGCGGCCCCACACCGGAGGACGTAGTGTTGGACGACCTCCCACCCGGTGGACTGATGATCTGGTCAAAGTTGCGGGGAGTCGCTGGTTACAAGCGGCTGGTGATCGTGACTTGTGGCGCTCTTTTGGAGAGGCCTATGTCCAGCAGTGGACGTCTTCCGGCTGATGATGATGATGACTCAAAATCCTCGACACTTTGTTTTTTATTACACAGAAAAAAACAGCTACTACTATCTTACTAAATTAATTTATTTAAAAGGCATATTAGAGCCAATTACGAGTATCAGATCATTTCATAAATCAAATTTGGTTAGAAGTTTCATGTTTATTTCATTTATTAAAAAATATGAGACGGTAGTTATAGTTTCAATACCCAATAAAAAAATAACAATATTAGCTTATCATATCATATTCTCAAAGAAGTTGAGAGATACAACCAAGGCACCTCATGAAGTTAAGTTCAACACTGGACTGCTGGACCACAGTGGTAATCGTAATCTCATTAAAATTTGGATTAATTACGTTATATCTTAGGTGCATAAAAAAGAATCCCAATTTCGCTTGGACATCGCAACTTGCCTGAACGGATGGACCAATTTTGATAATTCTCTACAGTTACTTTACCGTTAGGAGAAGGATCGTATGACTATATTATTAAGTAAAACAGGACATCTTTCGGTTTGCCCCTATGGTCTATCGATTCAGTTGTTGGACTTGAACTAATGAGGTCCCGGGTTCGATATCCGGGTCGGGCAACAAAAAGAAAATTGTTTTTTTCCACTTTCTAATTAATACAAACGTTTAGGCAAGCTTATCGCCACGGTTGGCGATAAGCTTGCCACCTATCACATTGCGGGACTTAGTGTCTTCAGTAAGTGGTGAGTGCCCTGGTTGATCTGCCTACCTCTTTCTGGGATATGGGAGTAAAGATACTTTTTTTTATTATTATTGTGTTAGTTATCGTCAGGAGAAGGATCGTATGACTATATTTTTAGGTAGAACAGGATAACGTCTGTCGGTTCATCTAGTCTGTAATAAAAATTAGACTAGCAAACAAAATTATCAGTTAACCAATTTAAAAGTAATCAGTAGAAAAATAGTTTCGTGTTCCTGCACTATAGTCTTTTTTTGTAAAAAAAATATTGACATTTACAAGCTTCATCACCCGAAAGCACAATGGAAGAAATATTGTTATTTTTTATTAAAACATTATTAATCACGAATGAATATTGCTTATGTCACTTAGGAGATTACTTTCTGTAAAAAATATATACCTAACTTTCAATATTTATATGAATACCTAAATTTTGATAAAAAAGAGGAGTTTATAAGTTTGATGTATATGTGTGTGTATATATGTATGTGAGTCTGTGGCATCAATACTTTAAAACGGGTGGTCCGATTTCAATAACGATTTTTGATTAAAGTTAACGTGATCGAGATGGTTCATTATCGATAACGTAAGCTACATTACATAGTATAAGAGTTAATATTTTTTCTTATTTTAGGATCACTCATATAACATAATTATAGCCTAATTCAATGTTACTCGGTAATAATCTAGTTTGGTAATGGTTTAATTTTCTTTTAATTCTGCAATGTTTTTGAACTTATTACTTACAAAAATAGTCACTATTTTTTGTGATTAGTTTAACAAGTAAATACTCGCTTAAAGTTTTTTAAAAAACATTGCATCTTTATTACATCAGTCATCACACATATAACACCTGTATAACTTAGTATTGATAAGATTTATTCGAATCGACAATTCAAATACAAATAAATTAGTATAACATTCCCATTATCACCACAGCCTATTGGCCTCTGAAACACTAGATGTTGGTTGCGTAGCGAGATATTTCTTTTTGTGACCGCATCAAGAAGGAAATAACTTTATGTTTTAGTAAAAAATGTAGGTATACGATATATATTTTTTACTAAAACATGAAGTTCATAAACAATTTTTAATTATTATATTAACGACTAATTATATTAATTTTACGCCCGTTTTCCTGACTAAATAGGCAGACTGACAGCACTTTGTCATAAATGATAGGTGGCAATCCTGGACAACATTTTTTTGTTAGAAAATTAAAATAACACATTGCCCGACATCGGAATCGGAACCTGGACCTAATGAAGTTAAGTCCGAGACCGGACCGCTAGACCACATAGGCGATTGACTAATATGGAAGTTGTCAATACAAGAGCTTAAAAACAGAGTTGACACAACATTCATAATCGATTCTTTCTTTCTTTAGGTTTTGGCTTTCGCGTTAGCATTTTGCCATTAGTTAAGTAGAAATTTTACATCAATTTGCATCAAATTTACCAAAGTAGGGAGTTAATTATAATTAATCATAAGTCGTCAATAAGATCTCATGTCAGGGTCATGGGTAAAGCGTTGTCCTCATTACTCAAGCTCATGTAGTAAGATTTGGGGGCAACGAGGAAATACGCGACACGCAAATTTCTTCATGATTATTTCATTTGTGCTCTTTGACTGAACAAAATTGAACAAAATGCCACCAAAATTGACTAATTACACTCAATATAAACACGAATTTCAATGATTATGAAAAAACTTCGATATTTTTTTTACTCACAATCTATTCTATTTCTACACCGGAGGGGAATTGGGTAGTCTAGGCTCCCGCTGTAACATCCAAATTAAAATAAATTAGCGACACGATGATGATAATGTTGCCAAAAAAACTGATGATCGTATTTCTTTATTAAACTACGAATGCTTAGTCCATTCAATCACTTATTTCCGATTTTTTTTAATTAAAAACTAACTATTCCGGCGACGGGTAAAATCAAAATGTTTTTTCCTCGTTTCCTCGCAGTTGAATGGATAGAAGTTACCTTATGTCCGTGTCTTGGTTTTAAGCTACATCTCCATCAATTTTCAGTCAAATCGGTTTAGACGATCTTGAGCTATAAATAGCGCGATATACTAACGCGAGTTTCTTTTATGTGTATAGAAGGGTAATGGTTATCGTTTTAAATTAATAAGTAGGTGATCAAATTCATTTCAGCTCGCAATATTTAAAGTAAAAGAACATCATCATTTCAGCCTTATTTTATCCGATGCTGGGCACTAAACTCTCCTATTTGCCGCCATGACTCGCTCCTCTCAGTTTACTGCACCTACGACTATGGCTAAGTAGTCGCTATTAACACTGCCGTGTTCCAGGCTAGGGAAGGGGAAGGGGGGAACTTCCCTGAGCTACTTCTGTCGGCAATAAACTAAAACATTACTAAACTGGAGTTTACTGTGGTGACTGTGCTCGATGACACCTGCATATTAGCATGTTCAGCCACGAATTATGTGCATAATATGGTTAATATGGGCTATGTGCTGATCCAGACTTTCTCTTTCTGTATTGAATTTCATACAGACCAATTTATGTTTTCAAATCATGAAACTATAACACTACTGGACTTTACACTTCTAACAAAGACAGACTTGGTATCATTTTACCTCCAGTATTAATATAACTTCATGATCCAAACTCTTCGTAGATGAAAATCACGATCTCGGGAGACCAAGTATAATAGCCTATCATAATATTAATAGATTCTGACATCTTTCAACAAAAATCCAATTAACACTTGACATTTACTAACATCATTAAATATCAGTGTTGCCAGATAATGTAACGTCACCCCCGAGATGTGGTATTTAGGCGCCCCACAGATTGTCAATCCCACCCTCGGTGCTATGGCGACCAAAGTCTAAACATCGCGCCCTATTAATCTCGAAGTGAGGGCGTGTCGAAGCGATCTGGTGACCAAGCGATAGGATAAAACTACGTTAATAAGAACCGACTTCAAATCTAAAAAAACTAAAAGTAAATAATAAAGAGCATTAAATAATATATATACTACGAGTACCCATAGTCGGTTTTTATAAACGTAGTTATTTTTATTTAATACTTTTTTATTTTATATTTATTTTAATAAAAATAAACATCAGGAAAGGTGAAAATAGACCAACGATGCTAATAAAATAAAAACTAATGGGCATATCTGAATCCAATTTTTATGGGACCGATTCGAAGCCATTCCTAAAAAAAGAATAACGGAAATCGGTTCAGAAACCTCGGAAACATCGGTTTGCATACATAAAAAAATTATAATATACCGGCCAAATTGAGAACCTTCTTGTTTTTTGAACTTGGTTTTTAACTCGGTTAATAAAATATAAAACATCCTTAAAACGTAAATTATGACCCCAAGGAAGTTCTAATGAGGGTTTGGAACAAATAATGAGTTTCTTCCTTTTTGTTATTAAAACTGTCTTCTGTATGTTCAAACAAAATGTATGGTATGCACGTTTATTGATAAAACTATATACTCGAATTGAATAATTAATATATTTGATTTATTATTCAAGTGTGACATGTCACTTAAACACTTATTTTTCGGTTATATTATGTAATCGCAAAAATACTGTGTCTATAGATTTAAAAGCGAAAAGTTTTTTTTTAAAAAAATTCTGTAACTCAATTATCATTCTAAGAATATCAGAAAATAGAATATATTTAAGTATATAAATATCTACACGGTTTTTCTTTTTTCTGATATTGACAAGTAGGACAACATAAATATTACTTTAAACTTTGAAACAAACGATTCGTTATCAAAATTTAGAATGTTTTCAATAATGTCAAAATGTTAATTATATTTTGAAAAGTTTTTATCTAGAACTGCATCTGATAGATGGTACTATTTAGAAAACTCGTGCTGGTTCCAAATAACTACTAATATAACAATTAGCATACCTGAATACCGGCTCGAGAGAGTCCCCACAAGAACTGTACCATCTACAAAAATAGCATGCAATCGTGGTCACCCTAAAAGGAGTGAGGGCGCGAATCGAATCTAAATTGGCGGGAAAGCTGGTCGTTTGACAGATCATTTTTTATTTCGTTCGGAAATTTGGCAGGCATTGTTCTACAAATTACCAGGTGGTCGGGAAGTGAATTGGAGGTACACAAAGGTGTTATGTTTAATATAGTTAATATAGTCTGCAGTCGACATTTGTAGAGTTTAAATCTTCACATATTTCCTAATTAGAACAAATACACGGTACCTCCAGACTATAAACATTCTAATTTAATGTTTTAACCTGACGCAATAATATTGTTTTTTTTTGTGAAAGTATATGACTTTTCACAACACAAACTTCATGCTTGCGGGTCATTCTTTAAAGTTGAGGATAAAACGTTTCCGGCCAGATTGTCACATAGTACAATAAATAGGAATACGATAATCAATTTTTTTCGGGCCTGTTACTATTAATACAGTTTTCCATATATGTAAAAGAAACATTTATTATAAAATCATTAGAAAAATAGACGAAAATGTGGTAAAATCGTCATTATCTCGTGTGTCCAATTCAGGTGCACTTGATTTTTTTCACTTAAAAAATATTCGAGAGTAGATAAGTTGATTTGTTTTCTGTTGCAAAGTAAATTTATAAGTTCTGTTCTTTTGAAATTCTTACAGTATATTGTATTAAGTCAGCCTATAAATAATTAGACGTAATTTAAATTTTGTCACAAAAAAAAGTCATTGTCAAAACAGGAATGGTTTTCGATATATCCACGTTCCTTAAGTACGATACCCGGATATTTTGGATGTAAAGGGTTCCCCGCGCGACCTCTCAGTTTGGTCGTGTGCTTTGATAAGTGTGGACGTATTAGATCTCGCTCGAGGTAAGTTGAAACTTCATTCTTTCAAATGTGTTATTTAGAAAGTCATTATACTTTTTGTATGTAGTGTTTTAAATCGTAACTTTATTTATACTATTTTTAATTTAAATAATACATCGAAGAGTAATTTATTAATTGTATTTGTATTTAAAGTATATATATTTCTTTCTGGACAGGTTTCGACCTGTTTTATTGAATTAGTCATTATTGCTAACATCATTATTATCAAAATATTTGTTAAAGATAATGACGAGTGTATTAAAATAATGACTTTTGCCTTATTAATAATGACAAGTGTTTAGAATAATGACGGAACGTGTTTATATTGGCTAAGGTATTTATCGTTTTAGATTGATATTCACAATGCCCAGAACCAAGGCCTCAAATCGAAAAGCTCAACAGAGATTGTGTCAAAAACGAAGATATCAAGAAATTAAAAACGATCCTGAATTACTGGCATTAGAGCAGGAGAAAAGGTGACAGAAGTATAAGAAGAATAAAGAGGAGGGCAAACTTAAGTCCATCACTAAATTTTGCGCTCAGCGTGAACAAAGAAAAAAATGGAAAGAAAATTCCAAAAGGTAGGTATACTTTTTTGTATTTCTATATTACTACATATTATCGATATTATTACTAGCCAAACCCGCCTGCATGTTAAGTTTGTGACAATTTTCATTCTTTTAACTTAAAAGTGTAGCCTACAACTTTATTTGGGTTCTTTGCTTTTTCTGTGGCAAGATTATAACAAAATCGTAACAGGCAGAAGAAAATTTACTTAGGGTAGGTTAATAGGGTATGTTAAACACGCATTACTGCATTTACATTACATTTACATTTCCCCGTGTTGGTCCGGACTCTATTGCAGAATAGACCATCTGCCTTCCTGCCAGACAGCTCCGACGTGTTGACGTGTTCCAGTTCGGAGGATAAGATAGCCGGTAAACTTACTTTTGGTCGAAGCCTAACATCCCG
>NJDD01005890.1:0-13270 GCA_002245505.1 Calephelis nemesis
TGGTATATGTGTCATTCCTGTAACGCTTGGGCCCAAAATGGGTTATCTCCTTTAGTAACAAACTTGCTAAACCCTGGTGTCAGATTATAGAGTCACCAAAGGCATGACTCGTATAACGACTACTTTCGTAGCCGGGACCGTCTTCTTTACGTGCCTTCCAAAGCACGGATCATCTTTCTTTTTGGACAATCAGGTGATCAGCCTGCTATGTCCTAACCAAACCAGGAACCAGTGTGAAAACCTCATGTAAAAGTAATCATGTCCCCGCCGGGGATTGCACCCGGGACCTTCTGCACAATAGTCCAATAGTATAACCACTGGGCCACGGAAGTCGTTAGTCTAGTTGGTAATACATACATAGTGATTTTAAATGTCTTTCACGCATTTTATTACTAATATATTTTATGTTTATCTTCCAGGAGGAATGAATGGTTAAAAGAAATTGGGAGATCTGACTTATTAAATAGAACTGATATAAAGCCAAACAGTTATAAAGTGTGCTCCATACATTTCGAAAGTTCAGTGATGTCTGAAGTAATTAAGCGGAAATTATTGCCAGGTGCCGTACCCACTAGATTTCTACCGAACCAACCCCAGCCGAGTACTTCAAAATGTGAAAATGAATCATGTAGAATTGGAGACATATCAACACAAACCAAGGATTCATATATAAATATATTATCTGTACTTAAAGTTAAAAATGCTTCTATGAACAACGTTGACACACAAACTTTCAAACCAGAAAAAGAACAAGAAGTACAAACGACACAAGCTCTTTCATCAGGTATGCCAAGAAAAAGGAAACTTCTGACCAAATTACATACATCTGAAAAGAAAAGAAGAAGGCTACAATGTGAGGTAGCCAAATTAAAAAAAGAAACCGAAAAAAGAAACTCAGTTATGCCTATTCCGTCTGGTAACAATACTGAAGAAATCACTGAAAGGTTTAATAAACTAATACAATGGCAAAACAGCGTAAGGAACAAATATAAGGGTAATCGCTACAATCCGGAATTCAAATTTTTTGCTCTTAATTTACATTTTTCAAGCCCGCAGTGTTACCGAATCTTAAAATCATTATTAAAACTACCGAGTGAAAGCACCTTATCAAGATTCAAGTTAAATGTTCGACCTGAACAAGATGACCGAATTTCAAATACAATTTCTAAAAAAATACGGGCTTTACCAGATGCTGCTAAATATTGTACAGTATGTGTAGATGAAATGGTTTTAAAACGACATTTATATTATGACATGAGAAAAGATGAGATAATAGGACTTCATAATATTAATGGAAATGTAACCAATGAAATAGCTTCAAATGCTTACGTAATACTACTACGAGGAATGTTTATTAATTGGAAGCAACCTATTGGATACGCCTTACTAGCAAGTACCAAACATTACCAAGAGCTAGACGACTGGATGAACGAGATGTTGTCGAAACTTTTTACATTTGGTATTAAAGTAAAAGCTATAGTATCGGATCAGGGCTCGAATTTTGATAAATACGCGAAGAAAGTTAAGCAAGTAACTGCCGAAAAACCTTACTTTCTACTAAATGGAAACAAAATTTGCTATATTTTTGACGTTCCGCACATGCTTAAATGCATAAGAAACAATCTTTTAACTAATGACTTTTATATCGACAATAATAAAATTTCATGGGAGCATATACAAACATTATAATTTCATCAAAAAGAACAAAACTTACGACTAATACCAAAGATTACAGACGCCCACATCGAGCTCAACAACTTTCAAAAGATGCGCGTAAAATACGCCGCACAAATTTTTAGTCAAAGTGTGTATGGTGCGCTTAATACATTCATACATGCCAAATTTCTGCCAGAAGAAGCAAGAGCTACTGCAGAATTTGTGAAATCTATTAATGATTTATTTGACGTATTAAACTCAGAAAGTGTTAAAAGTAATAATAAATATCAACGAGCATTAACATTAAATACAGATCAAATGGAGGTTTTAGACTCGACACAAAATATGTTTAAAAAAATTACAGCTATAAATCGAAAAACTGGCTTTAACAATACAAATAAAATAAAAACTTTTAAAAACTTTGAAATCACTATTGAGGCAATGAAAATGCTGAGCAAAGATGTAAAGGATGAAGGGTTTAAGTTTGTATTTACTAGAAGGCTTAACCAAGACCCCTTAGAAAATTTTTTCGGGGCTTTTCGTCAACAGGGAGGAAATTGCCGAGAACCTACTCCTATTCAATTTATGAGAGCTTTTTCTAAATTATTTCTGTGTAATATGTTAAAAAACTCTCCATCCAGTAACTGCCAAGATTTGTGCGATTTACTATTAAAAGGTGATAATGCGCTTCATAAGGCAACCGAACCCATTGAAAAAACTTCAAGCGCATCAGAGACCTCGATAATGGTATCACTAGATGGCGAAGTTGACTATAGATTTCACCTCCCTACAGAAAATGCTCTCACATATGTCTCCGGATATTTTTTGTTCAAATGTTTACAAAGGCATCAGTGTCCCGCATTTACTGCATATTCAAAAAACACCCCGCTCTTGAATGATAACACTATGTTTGCCCAATTCAAAGCCTTCAACAAGAAATCTTCTTTTTACGGAGGCCTTAAAGTGCCGCCAGAACATTTCACGCATTACATAAAAGAACTGAAAACCACATTTTTGAATAATTTTGAAGGCCTTATAACAAAAACTCCAGCAAATACATTACTTTCACTATTAAATAACATTAAATTTACTGCACCATGTCCATGTTTTCCGACACTATACCTTTTAAAATTGTTTGTTAGATTTCGAATTTTTGCAATATTAAAGTTTAATAATAGATATTTTAGAGATGGTAAAAAATATATAAAACATTATATTAAAGTGAAACAATTGTAAATGCTAAAGGATCATTCAATAAGGACTTCCGAATTTTGACAGTTGATAGCAAATTGGCTCTCATTTATTCAGTATGTTTTGCGAAATCACCATAGAAGTATATAACGTGCAAATGATTAAATTGTTTTATCATAATGGGCCGCGCGCTTCGCCCATTTTACGGTCGCCATAATCGTCCTACTGAGAAGACTATTCGCAGTGTAGTGGATAAATTTTTAGCCTAAATTGGATGATATGGACACCAACGACATGTGGTTTCAATAGGACGGCGGTACGTGTCACATAACTCATGCCACATTGGACATTCTGCACGGGCGATTTGAGGGCATAGTGAACTGGCCACTGAGATCGTGCGAGTTGACCCCGTTAGACTTTTTCTTGTAGGGTTTTCTTAAGTCGCAGGTCTATATGAATATGCCACAAACCACAGCGGTCCTCAAAGCCAACGTAATCCATGCCATCGGTCAAATACAGCCTGATGAATGCGTGGTACCCACTGAAGCCGCGGCGGACATTTAAACGATGTCATATGCCGTACATAATGGCAGATAGGCCTTTCAAACGAATAAATAATTTTAAAATAACACTTTGTTTTATTTAAATTTAAAGATAGGAAGCGCTTAATGAAAGACCCTATATAGTGCTTCTTAAAATTATGTTGTTATTTATTTTACTTTTCTTGTACAACCCTAACGCTTGAGCTGTGATGTAGGTAAATTCTGAACACAATGGAATTGCGCTCTTGTGAGCGTAGTCATAAGGTATAATTTGGAATGCACCAGGTGCGTTGGAAATTTTGTAGGCTATTAAAATGGCGGCTTTCTTCGAGATCAAAAGGAGTGCAACTTCTGTACGTCGTACTATTATATATTCTGTGACTCGGTTCAGTAGATCAACGAATATTGGATAAAAAACTAAATATGTTCTGAAGATTTTTATTATCCATATTATTTCAATTATTTTTTTATTCTGACTTAAAAATAACAAGTTTGTTGTAATAATTTCTTACGACTACGCATAGCGATTTAAAAGCTTTTTACATTCATGGTGGATACGTATTTATAAATATAAATCCACAACGGCTCCGATAATCAACTGTAAATGATTATTTAGTAATCTATTATCGTAACTATGGCTTATAAGTTCAGAAAAAAACATCTGATTTGGCTCATATTTCAAAAGCTGTCACAGTTATTTTCTGCATATTATAAGTATAGTATTTCTCTTCTCACTCTTTTGACAATAAACCCCGCTATATACTTAATTATGTTTTCATTGTATCTAGTTAGTAAACTAGGATTGGGAATGTAGTCGTGGTCTATAAAATATCGTCGTGGTCGTGGTATAAAGCTCTAGCCGAGAGTATTATCTCATATGGATTGAGTAGTTATGGTCGCACTTTTAAAACTTAAATAGATATATTTTATAAAATCCAATTACGTTTACTTAAAACAATAGTCCCTTTTTCAATTAAAGTAAAATATAAAAATAATCCAGAAAAATATTTCAGTATTGTAAGGTCTTGCCAATAGAGGAAAAAATAAAAATGTTGCTCATGCTCATGCTCAAAGAAAACTATTTTAAATATTTTAAAAATGAAAGGCAGAGTTGTGTCTTTACTAGGCAAATTGCGCAAAAATTAAATATAAAAATTAAAATATAATTTGTTAAAAAGTAACCCACAGGTATCTTCCAAAATTCATTAATGCAAGTTAATATTAAAGTTAATGTCTTAGATGCCAAAGGTAAATCATCATCAAGGACTTCAGTTCCAATGTCAATGTGACCATAGTATTTAGTGGCATTCTATTGTACATTTGATTTCAAATAGCGACTCCGTCCTCAACAATGGTTTGTTGGAGCAAAAGCTTCTCTGTAAATAATATCCAAAAAAGCTTCTTGGGTAAAACCAGGCTTGCAGTCGACTGACTTATACCACCTTGAAAGGGTCTTTGGATGTCACGTACAAAGATTATATGCTCTTGGTGACAAGAAATGGAGTATCAAAGCAAATTTTTTCTACTCATCTGGATATTCTTTTGGTAAAGAACCACCTCACAACTTAAATAAATATTGTGAGACAACTTGATGTTTAGTTACGACGGTATATTTTTAAAATTGAGACATGTTCGTCTTCCATTTTTTGATAAAGTATTTGGATAATTATTTATCAATTTGCATTTTTCTTCATAAGTCGTTTACACTGTCGCTGTGTGTGTTTTCAATATTCGACCACGTCCCACGACAATCATTTTATAATGACGCGCCAATTTGGTTGCTTTTTCCAGCCCAGCACCATTAATTTGGCTGTATTTTGTGTTTGAGTTTGGCGATTCATTTTCTGGCGAGTAGCGCAAAGCTAAAAACAATAAACAAAATATTGTAATACTATGAAATAAGAACTTAGCATTCCCAACATTTTTGCTGGATTATTGAAACAAACTTTATCTTACAAAAGAGAATGGGAAACAAAAGTATAGAATCTGGGCCCACCCCTCAATAGTAACATATGATATACCATTAGATAGGCCTTTTCAAGCGGAACATTACTTACTAATTAAACTATGGTCAAATGTTAGTACTTTCGGAGCTACGATGTCTTAAAGTCGTCTTAGTGTATCATATTAGTGTATCATAGGAGTCGGGTCGTGAGCGCGTTACTGAGTGCACGCTTCCTACAATATTTAAATATTTTATATTTCTAACCAAAGGAAAGAATATCTTATAACTATCATCATAGACCTTGTTTTTCTATAAAACTATTTTTGACAAATCGGAAAGCATTTAACTACATCGTGTAATGTGACTGAAATTACAAGTGAATAGTCGCTGTGCACAGTATACGCTAAAAATTAACATTAATAACAAAATGTCCAATAGAATAAAATCAAACATAGAAAACCTGAAAACGGCTTCAAATCCAGATTTGAGCTCACATAGAGAGAAGGAAGGTATTCTAATTTATGTTACATCGCGAAAACGAAAACAAACTACCGACATAATAATAATAATAAACTCTTTATTGTACAACTAAAACATGAAATTGTTACATATTACATTTATAAAAACATATTTTATACAAAAGGCGGTTTTATCGCTAACAAGCGATCTCTTCCAAACAACCAACGCTTAAAAGATAAATACATTAAAATAAGGAAAAGGTACAATAACTGTTTATAAATCATAAATCTATCAAAT
Source organism: Calephelis nemesis (assembly GCA_002245505.1). Lineage (NCBI taxonomy): Eukaryota > Metazoa > Arthropoda > Insecta > Lepidoptera > Riodinidae > Calephelis > Calephelis nemesis. The sequence goes on from NJDD01005890.1 coordinate 6,091, forward strand.
AATTAATTTAGGAAGTAATCCAACTTTTTAAAACAAGTGTTTAAATTATAAATTAAAGTTAAAACAAACAAATAAAAAAATAAATTATGCACATTAATAGGTAGTAAACATTTTCCAAGTTTCCCAGTTATAAATTTGGTGCTAAAGTATTCAGGTAAAACTCCTTTACCATCTTCTTAAACCCATAGTTGCTTTCTGCCTGTCTTATTTCAACAGGCAGTGAGTTCCATAGCTTAATAGCCCGTACTGTAAACGAATATTTATAGAATTTAGTTTTATGTTCCGGAATCTTTAACAAAAATATTTTGCAATGACGTTGACCAACGTTATCTTCATTAAGAAAAATAAACCTCTCTTTAAGATAGGCGGGAGTATTGGTATTAAAAAGAACACTAAATAAAAGATTCAGTGTATGCGCATTCCTGCGAAGGCGAATTGGTAACCATTTGAGTTTTGTTCGAAAATCGGAAACATGGTCATATTTGCGAAGTCCAAATATGAACCGAATGGCAACATTTTGAAGACGCTCTAGTTTATTTGATTGATCTTCAGTCAAATTAATATAACAAGCATCTGCATAATCGAGGATAGAAAGAAGCAAGGATTGTGCGAGCGCAATTTTAGTGGATATGGGGAGAAATTTTCTAAGACGATTCAATGAATTAGCTGATGCAAAGATTTTACTACTGAGTTCCTTGATATGCACAGACCACGATAATCTATTATCGATAAAAATGCCTAAATTTTTAACTTCTGATGAAAAAGGAATATGTGTTCCATTTAAAACTATTTTGGGAAGAGAGACCCAGTCAACTCTAGATATTAAATTTGGACTTCCAATAATAATTACATGTGATTTCACTGGATTAAGACTTAAACCAAAGCGAATGGACCAATCGTGAATGTTCTTAAAATCTGCATTTAATTTATAAATAGCTGGCGTGAGATCTTCAAGTGCTGCTTGAGTATAAATTTGGAAATCGTCTGCATAAATGTGACATTGAGAAAGTACTTCAAGAGTGATGAGGTTGATAAACATCGAAAAAAGAAGAGGAGAGAGTACGCCACCTTGAGGCACGCCAGACATGCTATGAGACCAAGCAGAAAGTCTGTCATTTACTTTAATACGCTGGCGACGTCCCCGAAGATAATTACCAAACCATTGTAAAGCAAAAGAGGATATATTAAAAGATTGCATAATACATAAAAGTACGTCAATATCGACAGTGTTAAAAATTACTAAAATCAAGTAAACATAATATCGTCAGTAATTTATTGTCCATGCCCATCCGAATATCATCAGTGATTTTTGAAAGAGCTGTCACTGTACTATGGCCAGGACGAAAGCCTGATTGAAAGGGACTGAGTAGTTTGTGTTTAAATAAAAATGTGCTTAACTGTTTATAAACTAATTTTTCTAATACATTTATTAAAAAAGGGAGAATGGAAATAGGTCGGTAATCAGAGTAAGAAGAAGGACTTGATTTTTTTGCTAGTGGAATAATAAGAGCATCTTTCCAACTATAAGGAAATGAAGTAGTCGTCAAAGAATGATTAAGAACATTAGTCAGAATCGGGATAATTATATCCAAAATTGGAACAATCATATTGCGACTTATACAATCATCACCTACAGCAGTAGAAGTTATGGACATAATGACTTGTTCAACTTCATGATCCTCAACAGGATTGAGCTCAAATGGTTAAATGTTAGAGCCAAATTTTAGACGAGAAAGTGAATCCAGGGTTTTTTCTTTGGTTTTGGTATCATAAGATGGAGATGCTGAAAAATGCTGATTTAACATATCTAAATTGATTTTGTCGATTGAGACACCACTACGAGATTTTCTTATTCCTAAAGACTTTAGGAACCTCTAAACTTTTGCTGGATCCCCGTTCTCAATAGATTTGTGTATGTGGCGTCTTTGCGCGTCTCTTATCAATGTATTACAGCGATTTCTTAAATGTAAGTAAAATTTCATAATGTTAGTTTCACTTTGGTCCATCCGCAGTTTAGCTCTAGCCCTATTTTTCTTATTGATTAAAAGTTTTATTTCATCAGTAAGCCAAGGCGCAGGTAGATGGTCATTTTTACTGGCTTGATTGGAGCATGAACATCAAATAATTTTATAATTTCCGTATTAAAGAGATCAATTTTGTCATCTAAAGACTCACAGTGTGATATTCTAGACAAGTCTTCTTCAGAAGCATCTTTCTTAAGCGCATCAATATCCATGCTCCCAAAACAGCGCTGCATTAAGATCTGGGGCTTAACTTTAGGTGGACGAAGCAAATAAGAGAGATAGATTAGGTCATGATATGAAAAAGAATCAGCCTGACACTGACCATGTTTAGCCACATGCCCAGGACTAGAAACTATTGCAAGATATAGTAGAGATGGAATACAGCCAGGAATTGTGTGAGTTGCATTTAAAGGTAAAATATGTAAATTGCAAGATTCTACTACGGACGTATACTTTTTTGATCGATAGTCATTTTTTAATAAACACGTATTAAAATCTCCCATCAAGATTACATGTTTATGTCCGGGGACATGATTTTCCAATAAACTTTCAAACGAGGAAAAAATGTTATTCAATGAAGATGGACTATAAAACACTCCTAGAAGTATCTTAGAGTATCCAAACTGAACCTCTAGAAGAATATGCTCAATTGTTTCAGGAGTAGGTGGCTGCGCAGATAAAGATACAGTTTGAAAGGAAAAGTTTGAACGCAAATATATCGCTACGCCTCCACCACCCCTCCCGAGTCGGTCATTTCGAATAATTTTAAATCCTGGAAGAGATTAAGAAGTTGAAGTTAAACAAGGCTTAAGCCACGTTTCAGACACTAAAATCGCATGTATATCATTTGATTCAAATGATGCTAGCATATCGGAGTAGTGTGCAGGAATACTCTGTGCATTAATATGAACAACATTAAAAGTTTTTATGGCACTAGAGAAAATAGAATTCAATGTCTGGTTAAGAGGGATGAAATTACTATTTAAGCTATTATTAGACTCAATGGAAGAATCACAAGAAAAATATTCACTATCACTACCTTGATTAGAGCTTAATGACATTTAAAATTTAAAAAATTTAATACCTATAAAAAAAACAAAAAAAAACTATAAAACTAAAAAAACTCAAGACTTTAAATCAACAACAGCTTGAGTACCTATCAGCATGGTTAAAAGAATAACATTTTTAAACCCCGTAAAATCTTAAAAAGTAAACTTACACTCTATACAAAATTATCTATAAATATTTTACAAAATGAAAATAAAAACATTAAGAAAAATATAAATAAATGAAAAACACACTTTGTCACCGTGCATAAAAACTAGCAACAATATCGAGACATTCGTTTATATTATGCGCTATGACAGTGACTGTTTTAAAGAACATTATCTGCAAAATGGCCTAAGTCAACTGACAAGTGTCAAATAACTTGTCAAAAGGATAATGACATTTCTAAGATGTTGACAGTTGACACAAATCATAAAACGTGAGAAGTTAGAACCTATCTACTGAGTAAAATTAAATTAGTTTTATATTAATAACATTTATGAAGTGAAAAAAAAGATGGTGTTTTGAATAATACAAGAAAGAAAAAAAACTTCAAATGACTTCATACGTAGTTACCTCCTTATTGCTATTAAATATTACCTCCTTATTGCTATTAAATATTATATCTATAACAACTTATAAAGTGTAACTACAAAAAAAACCTATTAATTTCACTAACAACCTTATGAAATAAACATGAGCATGAAAACTACGAAAATAAACAAATGTGAATTGTGAAAATGACAAAATTTAATAGGCAGATTACAAAATGTGAATATTTGGAACCTTACTTCTGTCTACCAGTTCTTTTCAATCGCTGGGTCGCAACTTCCTTGTCATCTTTACGCTGTGAAACAGAACTAGCAATAGTAACAGGCTCGGACACTTCTGGATGCGGTTTAGATATGGCATCTAAGTCGGCCGTACAGCGATCACGGTGAAGAGAGCCTTTCTGGTCCACAACTATAATGGTTCCTTCCTTTGTCCAACATTTGGAAACACCAAAGCGCCGTCTGGCAGCCACGAGTAATTTATGTCTACTAGTAGTCAAAAACTCAGAAATAGTAATGCCAGTGTTTTTAAAAACAGTCTTCGTGTACCACAATTTATCTCTTACTGCTATATCCTTAAATTTCACAATTATAGGTCGGGCCTTATTTGTACTAAAGCGGCCCATTCTGTGACATCTGGATATTATATCAGCATTTATCTAAAGTGTGCTAGCATGACAACAACACAAGACATCACAAGTCTTAGGACAGAACTTCTCTCAGCCATGGGTAATTTAAAAGAAGACCATGATGACAAATTCAAAATATTGGCCGACAGTATGGAAGAAATGAAAATTCAAAACAGCCAAATACTACAGCTGAATACAAATCTACAAAAAAATGTTGAGCTCATTATGTCTTTATATAAAGACATGAAAACAACGGTAGAAAATATTACAATTGAACATAAAAAAGCGATTAATAAAATTAAATATTTGTAAGAGCAGGTAGAACATTTAGAAAGGAAAGGGAGATGTTCCACCATAGAAATAAATAACGTGCCCTCTCAAGATAACGAAAATTTTGCAGAAATGGTAAATCACATACATAAAGTTTTAGAGGTTCATGTAAAAAATGAATTTAAAAACCTTTATCGGAACAAAAATAACAAAACTAAGTCTATAGTGGTAGAATACTCCAATGAAGCCGAGAAAAAGTTAGTAGTCGACGCATTTAAAAAATATAACAATAAAAATAGAGACAATAAACTGAATACCGATATATTTGAAATAGAGACAAATAAAATAATGATTTATATAAATGAATCGATGTCACCGAAAATGAAAAAACTTCACTTTGATGCTCGAAATCTAGTAAAAAAAACAAGGGTTATAAATTTTGCTGGATATCTAATGGGAAAATTTTTGTAAGGAAGGCGGAAAATACTCCAGCAATATACGTTAAATCAGAAGATATAATAGAAGAGCTATCCAAAATTAATGATGCAAACATATGACTATCTTTTTATTGGTTTGTGAGTAGAATAGTCATTATATTTGTTTCTGATAATCTTTATCCTGTTTTTATATTTTTTCTTAATTGTTTTTATTTTTTAACTAAAATTGTTAGATTGCATGTCATAGTCTATATAGTGTTAAACCGATACCTCTATTTAGATCTGCATAGTACCTTACGTACAAAAAGTAACATAACTCTTCAACACACAGTAACACAAAATTTTACACCGTCACTCACATTCTCATGCATTAAAACTAAACGTTGTTTACATTCACATCCACATGACTCTCAGATAATGTATTGCTCTGGTATAACTGAAACTATATTACTTGACTCTTCCAATATCAAACCTCATCATTATAAACTGATAAATAGGAATAATGAATACAATTAAAGATATTTCACTTGACATTGATCGTAGTGTCAGTGTCGGAAGAGCTCAGTTAGAGGACTACCAGAGCAATGCAAAATTCATATTACTTCTAAAAATGCCTTAAAAATAGTTGTTCAAAATATACGTAGTATTAATCATAATATTGATGATTTTGCAATATTTCTTAACAGATTAGATATTAATCAAGACATTATTGTTCTTACAAAATGTTGGTTATCGAAATGTAGTAAGACACCCTCCATAGAAAACTTTAATGCATTTACTACCAAACACCATATTAACCAAAACGATGGCATAGTAACATACGTTAAAAATATATATGCAGTTAAGGTCATCGAACCTGATGATATTTCCGAAATGAATTGTCTAGTCATCTCTTTTAAAGAAGAAATAGCATTAATTTGTAAATACAGACCACCATCGTTCTTAAATATAGACAGTTTCCTTTGCTCATTACACAATATCTTATCTAATCTTAAACACTATAAGCAGATAATAGTAGTAGGAGATATGAATATTGATATCAAACCTAATAATAGGGATAACAGATCAAATGATTATCTAAATCTTTTGGCGTCTCACGGCCTACTTCCTTCGCATGATATTCCTACAAGAGGTCTAAACTGTTTGGATCATTGCTTTGTAAGACTAAAATCACAAATGCAAACTATTATCTGTGATTCCAGCATCACAAATCAATCTTGCTTAATACTTGCTCTAAACAATGACCAGATTACAAGAAATAATATTTCCAAAAAGATGGAAAAAGTAAATTTCGCAGCGGTTATTTCTGAATTAGGCCAGATTGATTGGGATAAGTTGCTGTTTGACTTGAGTCCTAATAATGCAATAGACCAATTCATCTCAGTAATCAGAGAAAAAATAAGAAAACATACTTCTTTTAGCACATTAAATTCTAAAGACAAGATCTTAAAGCCATGGGTGACTCCGGGCCTTATACGTTGCATACGGAACAGAGACAGATTAAATAAAAGAACAAAAAAGGAGCCCAGCAATGTGATTCTCAAAATTACTTACTTAAGGTATCGCAATACATGTAACAAAATATTTAAAAACTTAAAAAATATATACTTTAAATCTCAAATGGAAATAAACAGATATAATCCAAAAAAACAGTGGCACTGTATTAAAAAATTATGTTATTTAGAAGAAAATAAGAACTTCAACCCTGAATTATTAACCTTAAAGTCAACTGTTAGTAATTCACTAAATTTTATTAACGATCATTTCATCAGTACTGGCAGTAAATTACCAAATGCCATGCATAAAAACAAATTCAAAGAGACTGACATCATTAGAGCCCCGGTAGGTGAAACCGATTTTCAACACTCCTTTGTACTATCGGCCAAATTGGCGCTGATACACCTGTAGGCGAAATTCGCTTGGCATACCGTGCGTATGCGACGCGAAGCTCCGCCTTTTCGTGGCCGCCTCAATATTTTACTATTGTTTGAGAATTTTAATATTTTAATAGTTCACTTTAGAATGAAACCAGTAGTCGGCGTAGGGCCATGTAACGAACACGTTTAATTTATTCTAAAACGCTATCTCGTTTTGTTGTGATTTTTCATAAAATGTTTTCGAAATTAAGTTGAATCGTGACAAAGTATATATTTTAAAATTGTAAGAATTTCGTGTGGCGTTTGGTTTCTTAAATAAAACACGAATAACTAATTTTCTAATAA